>KN885309.1:49234-66989 GCA_000934455.1 Apostichopus parvimensis
ATTATCTTGATTTCTCATAGATGATCTGGCTGTAGACCAGTAAACTGATAAGACTCTTACCTTGACACAGTGTTCTCTGTCTCTGAGTGTTACTAGGAGCTCCTTCCCCTCCCTGTCCTTCTCTCACTAGTATTATCCTGAATTCATGTTGAGTATCTGGCTGTAAACCAGTAAACTGATGAGAGAGACCAACTCCTTTCTTTACTTCCATGAAACTCTCTGTCCTTCCTTCCTCTTGATATTGAATCCTATAATCAATGATAGGTCCATCTCCAATGTCCATCTCGTTATTCCACGCTGGCCAGGTGACATTGATACTGGTAGAAGTTACATCAGAGAAAGCCAGTATGCCAGAAGCATCGGCATATACTGGTAAATCTGTGAGAAAAGAATAAACCAATCATGTCAAGTAGCCTATGATCCTGAATATTAACACTGAATATTAACATCTCAAAGAATAAACACCATAGTAAATCATCAACACTGCCGACTCGTGAATCCATTCAACTGACAATAAAGTTAAAGTACAGCAAACACACTCCTTCCTTTTTCAAAACTAATGTATTGATTCAGTACATGAGGCTGATTTACCTTAGCCTGAAAATAAATCTACTGTGGTAAATGAAATGTGCTGTCCATGTCTTCCACAGATAGCAGAATTCTTTATTAATACTAACCATAAGGCATCAACAAGATGGTATCCATAAGCTCAGTATTCCTGACGGAACAAGTCACTTCTGTGCCTGCCTCTAGTGTTATACCCACAACCTTTGTTTGGTTATAACCTCTTGCATCTTCATCAGCAGTACGTAATGTACCAGTAGGACTCAGTACTAAGTCACTCTCTGCTACCAGAGGGTTCCTAATAACAGTACAGGTCACGTTAGCTGTTTGACCAGGGTTCACTCTGACATATGTTAGACTGATGTTCCCTGCACCATTATCTGGAATAAAGAATTATTCTTGTGATGTTAATTTCTGATTTAAGAATAATAGTATGAATGATAAAGTATTACCAGGGCCATAATTGTAGTGTTGGTCCTATGTGTAACTTAACTACAAACATAAAGATAACTCTAAGCCAACTGTTTGCTTTGAGAAACAAAAAGTATTCTGTTCTTCTATTAATGAAAACTTTGTTAAGTAATTTTTGTGAACGTATGATAGCATAGCATTCAAATTAGGAGCATTTGCATAAAGTAAACCAAGTATGTGATGGCACTGCATCACTATTTGACAATCCTCCCTTCTTCCAATGATTTTGTTCACAGAAAACTTAATTTACTGCTTAATGGTACAATTAATTTTATGTCTATTATATTAAATTCTTTTTTCAAACTTACCAAGTCACTTAACCATTGAAAGAATGCATGGCTCTAATGTACTATAGTTCTGAATCAGCAGAATTTTGCAAACCCAGACCTAAATCTGATTTTACTAAATGTTTCCATTGCATATATTCTCAAACTTACTGGTTTGGATATTTACAAGTGACGAGCTTACCTGTCTCCCCATAACCTCAGCACCTCGTTCTACCGTGCCTAGAACGAACTGGTAACCTTTTTAGCACTGTTCGCCCACTCCCGGTCAATGCCCCCTTGATCATGAGACCACCTCCCCTTTCCAAAATGATTGCCTACTATACACCAGAGGTAGTCTCTCCTACCCGCCTAGGAAAGGCTAGACTTTCCTTCCAACCAGGGAGAATATGATACTCTGTACTTTATGTACAATATACAATATATGATACACAACAATATATCCACAGCTACATGGCTCAGCAACATCTATAATGATACAGCACAATTTGCAAATAAGCAATTAGTTGAGCAAATTATACTCCACACTTGCCATTATGCTGTATACTTCTTAAACATTTGTTTATAAACCTAGTTACACCTTTTCAACCTAGGTTCCAAATCAGTTCAAAATATTGAACTCACCAACATTCACTCTGTTCGTCACCTGCATTTAGACATTCTATTACCTATTAAGCTAGCGTGACCACTCCAGCTCCGTCCAGATGTATCCCCACCCCATCGCGTGAGGGAGGTGGAAATGGTAACAGGTAAGCGAGTCACTCGTAAATATCCACATCAGTCAGTTTTGGAATATTTAATTCGCTCCTAACTTACCTATCTCCCCACAACCTCAGCACCAAGCAGCACTGCCTGATTGTGGTAGGGCCTAGGTGGGACTTAGTATCCACCAGACCTTGCACCACAGTGCTACCAAATGCTGACTCAGCCTGTTTAGTATAGTATTTTGATAAGTAACATCTCCAGGCCGCTGCCTTAAAGATATATTCAATTGGTACCCCTGCAAACAAGGCTATGACTCTACTGATATAGTGTGCTATGACTATTGCCGAATCAATCGCAAATGGTCTAAAGACCTCTGGTAGCCATCTAAAAACAGTGCCTACGGGTGGTAAAATTAACAGATTCATGGTTGTTCCCTGCAGGCTCTATTTTCTTCAGGTATCATTTAAATGCCATTACCAGGCACCATTATTTATCTTTGGCAATAGAAGTCTGATTTCTGTTATGAAAATATCCCATGGAAGCAAATTTAACCTCTGGTTGTTTGCTATAAAGGCTAAATCTGTTAACAATAGAACCCAATGAGTTTCCACCTTATATGATTGTTTTGCATAGGCAGAGCATGCAGACAACTACTCCTCCTTGCCGATGCGGTAAGAAATAAAGTCTTCCTTGTTAGAGCCATCAAGGAAGCTGAACCCACTGGTTCGTAAGGGTGCTTCGTTAAGGCTCAAAGGACTGCTGACAATCCCCATGACGGTCGCACTAATTGCCTGATACTCTGTCTTTTATTGGCCATTCCCCTGTGAAGTTGAGATATATAACTATTGGCGCCTGGGCTCAAACCATCACCAAACCCTTTGTGGACGACAAAGATGGCCGATCTGTAACTTTTAATGGTGGTTACTTGTTTACCTCCATCAAACAGCATCTGCAGAAAGCTACACACCTCCATTACAGACATATTGGTAGTAGATATATGTCTGTTGTAGCACTATTTTATGAGTCTCTGTAGTCGGGAATTGTAAGTTGCAATTGTAGATCTTCTCCTAGAGTTGGTCAGGATCTGTGGGTGTTGGTGTAACTCTTCCTCCTTCCCCGAAAGGCGGACCGGAGATAAACCCTATTTTGGATCCCTCTGATACTGTCTCCAACACCAACTAGAGGGCAAAAGATTTAATCTCCCCCCACCTCCACCCAGCGCACCTCAGGATTTTCCAGGTTGAGGTTGGCATCCCTAGGGCACATCTACAGGAGGAGCAGCTACTGTCTAGTCTAGTCTTCACTGCAGATGATCCTCATGTATTAGCTCCCATGGAGCCCATCCATGGGTTTGGACCACAACTGGGTCTACTGTACCTCTCGCTCTGCTTCACAACGACCCGCTCTGAATATTCCTCTGTAGGACTACTGGACTCTTCTGGTAGGTCTTGCCACTCTTGGTTGATAGGATCAAGGTTTACTTCTCTCCCCGTACCTGAACTCTGACTTTGCAGAGTTCCTACTAAAGTTTCCCAGAACACAGCTCTTCTCCTAAGACAGAAGTGCCATCATCCTTGAATTTGCCTCATTTGACGAGACCACGTTTTCCCTTCTGAATATCATCGATCACATTAACATCCTGGCAAACTGGTCATATGCTAGTTTGGTCAACGGACCCAACAGTAGGAACACCTGTCCTGCTTGTTTCTTGAGACCGGCGCCCGGTCTCCTGGCAATTGTTGATGGTACCTCATCAGCACTTTGGCAATCAACACAAGTACCGATGTAAACTTCATGCCAGATTGGGCTGCTATATACATGCCTGCTATGATACCCTCAAACTTTCTCTGAGCTGGGTCCATAAAAACCTGGGAAGGTGAGGATCCCTGCTCCGCTCGCAACTTTACTATTGCTTCATGAGGGACCGATGGACACTTAAATATACTCTTTCATGTGTCCTTGGGGACTCTTATTGTTCTTCTAACTGCCTTTGCTGGTAAGGTTGTCCATACCTTTTTGGCAATACCCTCAAATCTGTCGAGGCACGACGCATTCACTGGCATTGTGGATCTTGGCTTCGCCACACTTTCTCCCATGGACGTGAGTCTAGACACTCAGGGCGGGTTTGGTGATTGTTCTTGTGGCTCCTCAAACCCCAGGTACCGTCATTCCCTCTGCAGGGTGTCCTCCTCCTCCTACACTACTCTTTGAGAATACTCCTTCAACAGTGTTTCATCTCCATCTAATCTTCTAGACCTGAGAGTGCTACTGATGCTCTTCACTCTAGAACATCCTCTGGACATTTGCGAGTCAAATTCGGACGACACGTCAGAGCCATGGGACCACCTCCTCTTGCTCATACAGCCTCTTGGGACCAGGAGCTGTTCAAGCCACATCTCTATTCCCAATCTTGGCTTTGGGCACCTGAACCTCCTGTTGGATGTCCCTCTCTCAGTGACCCACTGTGCATCCCTGCAAGGGTTGGACTATGGCAGCTCTGCATCCCTACTGGGACCAGCTCTACCTCTCTTAGCAACACTGTGGACACTGATTCTCTTTGCGACCCTATGAAAACTAGCTCTCTCTATGCTCTAGCCCTTCTGCAGTCACTCTGCGACCTGCTCGTCTTTCTCCCCAGGGTGCTTCAGGCCTCTTCTTGGGCACTTTGGGCTTCCGCAGCAGAGCCTTACCCTTACTCTTGTCCTTCCCTTCGGTTGTGTTGCTATTCCAGACGTAGCCAGGACTGCAAGAGAAACTCTGTAATTTTTTTCCCCTTTCTTCCCCTTCCCCTTCCCCGCTACTCTCCTCTACTCCTGCTACCCCATCTCTACAACCCCTTCTCCAGGGAGCCATTTGGATCTGTAGTTGAGCCAACTGCTCATGCAATTGATTTCTCTGCCCTTTCAACCACGAGTCCTGCCACTGTGACAGAGAGAATTGAGTACACACCAAACATGGATCTCTTCTAGTACAGGTTCAGAATTTTGGGCAAAGATCATGTTCATCCCACGATCTCGGGACGAAACAGCCAGTAGTTTACTCACTTAAGTTGGCTCCTAGAAGATATCTCAAAATTATCGAATTTAGGCAAATATGAATGGCAAATGAGGTAACAAAGGTGGAAGGCTTACTAGGAGAGTACTAACACATGCCCAAAAAGCCTTAACAAGAATACATAAGATATAGGCCAACAAAGGGGGAGAAATTTTCAAGAGAATATGACCGTACAAGTAGAATAAGACAGCAATATAACAAGTACACAAATGGACAGGAAGGCGGAAAACTAGTGTTAGCAATTCACGGAACTGCTACATGCACCCCGAAAACTAACCAAAATGAAAAAGGCTGTACTAAAAACCTTCCCAAAAGAAAAAGATACTTATCAGGTTGTGCACAAAAACTTCACAAAGTAGTTCCTAATTCCGAAACACTTAAAAGGCCTTGAAAGGTCAAGCTCTGAACGAATTGACAATGAAAGAAGATCTGAGCTCAAAACGAACTTTGGGTGGTAGAATGGATATGGAGGGCGCACAGTGTTAATAGGTTACCAGTCCATTCTAGGTACTGTAGAATGAGGTGCTCAAATTAAATATAGAAGATTTTGTTCTAAGTTTATTAGAACAAATTACTAACAGTACTTATAGCCCTTGCAACTTGCTTTGCACTGAGCAGGAGAGATTTAATTTTGGCTTGATTCACCACAGTAGCTTCTATTGTCCAAGAGTAAATTGATCGACTGAATTATTTTTAGCATTTGTGTCATTATTACTTAAGTAAGGCAATCTTGACAAACAATCAAAATTAGCATATTGCATCAATTGACTTCTGTACCTTATATTATTCTTATAACCACTAAGACGAATAGCCTAACCCTGCAATCATGATGCAGCTACAAGTACTGTTCCAGACATCATTAATAGTTATTGTTGAGATGCTGGAACTAACAAGGTTAAAGCACTGTTCCAGAAACAAATGATTATTGTTTAGTTGCTGGTCCTAACAATAGTTAAAGCACTGGTCCAGACATCTATAATGACTATTGTAGAGTTGCTGGTCCTATCAAGGTGAAAGCACTGTTCCGGATATAAATAATGATTATTGTGGAGGAAATACTGGTCATTTTGAGGAAAGAGTACTGATTCAGATGTCAATTCCCACAATACTTTTAATATCAAAGTCTAAATAATACTAAAATTGTACCTTCATCACACGCTATCCCAGTCCAGGGTACAGCACACCCATTGGCACAGTTAGCCTCAACTTCACTGCATGCATCCCCTCCATCTGAACAGGAGCAGGGTAGGTTGCAGAAGTCACCATAAACACCAACAGGACATGGATCTACCACTGATGTAATTAGATTAAAAAATATTTGAAGTGGTACTTTTCTAATAAAAACCACAATAAGTATTTTATAATTAATAAAATGGAAGACATCTTGATACACAGCGTAAACAGTGTTTTAAACTATTTCAAAACTTGAAAATAATTTTAAAGCAAAGACAGTTTCATCTGTTATTCCTTAAAAGAACAATTTTGACTAGTGAATTCAGTATAGGTCTTTTGTTATTAGAGTTGTATGCTGACAAATGAGTTGACGCTACGGTTATTTCTGCACTACAGCCTGGAAGCGATTTTATGAAATGAATGCTCTAAATGATCACCATCTCTCAATTTAATTTATCAATATTTACGTTTTGTGTAACTACCTTCACTATAGGCTTAATCCACATGCAGTACCAACATTCATTATGCCAGCCTTTACTGCAGGCTACAGTTATTTATGCTAGCTTTAGCTAGGCCTGTTGTAAACATATACCAAGAGGCTTCCCTTAGTAGGCATTGGTTATATGTGCTTCATACAATGCAATTATCCAAACGCCATTGGACATGGAAAAGTATACATTGATGTCCAGACCGTTCAAACTCCAAGGTCAAAGTCATTTTTCAGACAATGGAACATCAAAATAAAAGTCTGTTTTGCCAAATTAACAAAATTGCTCTCACTTTTTGATGTCTAGCTTATTGATGATAGGTGATTCACTACGTCAAAATTGTCCCTTCTTTATTTACTTCTAGGTTGTCCGTAATGACAACATTGCTTGTTTGTTTTTTTAAATCTGTTATAGTTAACTTGGTGCTGCACATGATTTGGAGATCCACAAGACACTAATTTTCCAGTTACCTACCTTGACAATTTGTTCCTCTCCAGCCATCCTCGCATGGGTTATTTTCACACACACCAGTGTCTAAAGCACAGAGAGTGTTATTTGCACAATGACACTCCTGTTTACAATCAGCACCAAACTTCCCTCTTTCACAAGCTGTGGAAATGAACAAAACACCAAGTGTGGTGATGTCAGCATCTAATACTACTGGTTGTTTTCTCAATGTGACTGCAGTTAATCTAACCTTAATATAAATTTGTTGTACAAAAGTGTTGAAAGTCATCGAAGGGTGCTCTGTTGTTCATGTGAATTTAGAAGTGTATGTTAGACATTTAGACTTTAACATGGACTAACACTTAACTTTTAGGTTTGTACTGACTACAAGCAATGTCATCAATAATGAAACCTTAAAGGAGCAATTCACTTTTGGAGATTAAACATATTTTGAAGCTGAACAAGTTGAAAATCAGAACACCTGTACACCTGATCACCTTTGCTAACATATAAAGCTTAAGTCATCCTTTACGAGACACATGTATGCCAAATATTAAAGAGACGTAAACTACTGTATGAATGGTGATGTTGTTTACTGTAGATTGACGGGCATGTCGTTTGTCATCAACATTTTATTTTCAGTGTTCAAATGGATTCATAAAATCTTACAAAGGTTCCTCCATACATGCATAAAAGTTACTCAATTTGACAGCACAAATAGTCCAGGAAGATACTATTTAGTGCAGATTTGTGGCTAGAATATGCTGGTTGTGTTTGTGCCTTTAAAGTAGGAGGCACGTACACATCAGACGGAATTGCTCCTCATTATAGTAGGCTCCCTTTAATACAACTTGTGTGCTTCTAATTGCAATGGCATTTATTCATATTTTGAACATACATCTTGCATATTCACATATATATCTCCATCAAATCAAACATGCAATTTATTTGACCTGGCCCACTGCAGCTTAAAATATTGCTGTGACTTACTCCGAGCAAGATTGCAGAGAGGGGATCAATTGTGTATATTAAAATAGGGTGGTATAAATACTTTTAAGAGCCAAGTATAGGCCTATAATGTATAATGTTTGGTCTATATGTTCAAGGAAGCTTGGCCTTTGTCTTTACAAGTCCATCTTTGCTGTGACATTAGTCCCAGTGAAGTCTTTAGCATGAAGATAAATGCTTGGTCTTTGTTCCAGTCTAGGATAGGCCTCCTTAAATTAAGTAGTGAAACACATAAACCTACACTTTAGGCTAGCTCTAACATCACTGGTTTCATGCGTTCCCTCATTTTGCGTAAGCTGCATTAAGTACGGATTGCCCATCTATGAAAATCAGTCAAATAGGCTAGGCTAGAGCCAATAGTTTTAAATGCAGTAGGCCATGAATTGTAAATTCTTTGCACAGGATATGGTGGGCAATATATGACCAAATGGGCTGCTTGTTATGTTCTTTTGTAATCAATGCTTCATCAACTTTGGAAGGTGGCATATATGACTATGTGTGTTACATTTAGACCCGGAAGTCATAATGTGTCACTTTGACATCTTACATGCAATAAATGTACTGTTATCAGGGTTTTGAGATTCAACAGCATTTCTACTCTAGTTTCAGTTTCTACAGTTGTTGTATTAGTATTTATTTATAACTTGTTTTTTTTTGTTCTTTTCAAGTTAACGTATCAAGATGTTGCATATTTACAGTGGAAGAGAAATGAATTTCAGAGGCAAGTACTAATAATAATAATTTAGCAATTTTCTGTTTTTTTCATCAAAATCTGACTGAAATGTATACCCTATTATTGTACAGCATGCATACTCTTTAGCCTGTTCATATATTTCAAAGAATAACGACATATTGGTATTGATACCTTCTGTACAGTTTAGTCCTTTATAGCCAGCAGGGCAGAAACAGCCAAGAGGATTAGGATAACAGATGATTGCACCCTGACATCCATCAGCATGGTCATCACCAGAATCATCACATTTATACTCAGCATTCTGACCAAAGACATTCCTTCCATGAACTGTTGATTAAAACATGATCAAAACATTAGTGACCTTGGCAACAGCTGACGTATCAGTGACATAATCTTACCTAAGAAATTCCTTCCTCCTGCTGTAATAGGAGGTTAAGTTGGATCCAGAAATATTGATGTTGATGAAAATAAGAGCACAAATAGCGAGAGAAAAGCTAATAGATCAGTGACAAATCTGACCAAAGGTATTCTTGTCATGTACAAATGAGTGGAGACAATTAAAGTGCAATACATAGTCATAATGCAATTAATGTTATATCTCAACTGAAATAATATTTCAGGCAACAGTCTAACTGATCAATCACACAATTTTTAACATATTCCAACCATGTACAGATGATATGAGGGGTAATTATTAGATATTTTATGTTCATGATCCGGTCTCAATGTAGGACTAGATATCCTTTTCTGCAGTCAATTGTTAATGAGAAATACAATGAGGAGATAAATATTGTAATTAATGAAGGTTCTCTTGAATGAACTATGATGGCAAAGATATCATTTCCAAAGTGTGAGATTAGATCCTGTTCTCAGCCAGCATCAAGCAGGATCTGATCAAGATCACTCCAGATCTGAATAGCATATAAACTACAGTCTTTATCTCGATGTCGAGAACAGATCCGGACCTATGGTAAAAACACCCTTAGTGCATCGTTATCAATGCTTTTTTATTCCAAAGAGAAAATTAGAACTGAATAATGACATCACCTGTGTTCCTAAAGTAGTTCCTCCAACAATTTAACGATAAGTTAAAGTGCAGGATTGTAGACATCATGCATGATACTTTAGACAAATAACAAACTTACTATTTTCACAATTGTTTCCACTGAATCCTGGAGGGCAAAGACACAGACCAGTTAAATCTGAGCAAACTCCTCCGTTAATACACGGTTCACATGTATTAGTACAGCCAGGTAGACTCCACATGTTCTCTGGACATTCTACAATTATTGAAGAGTGAAAATTATCTCAGTATGATTGATCAATGAATGAGAAGATTTTACAGACTAATTTGGTGGTACTTAGCAATAGGGTGTGTCGGTATAAAGCAAAAACAGATACCATACCAGCTGACGAATACCTGGTATTACCAGGTACACCAGGATTTTGCAGAACCGCTACTTCCAGCATGAACTGTACTATCAAACACTATCATGAACCATATGGACATGTGACTAGCCTTTAACCTATGACAACTGTTTTCCCGATAATATTTTTTTCTTTGCAGAAGCAGCTCATTTAAAGATTTGATAAAAATGAAAATAAAGTCCAAACAATCAGTGTTGTTTCCATTTCTTTCATTTCAAGCTAGACCCTATTAACAGTATTATAAATTCAAACCATTATCAAACACTCATCCAGCGACTGGATTAACATTCCCCCTTCTAACGTTACCATCATACTATATTTAGTACACTATTTAATGGTACCCAAGGAGAACTATTGTATTGGAATCTCTTAGGCCTTAGTTTTCATTTCTCGATCCCTTTTCACCTCGTCTCGAAACCAACCATGAAAGATGGGCCTACATGATCTACTGAATGTAATCAGCACTGTACTGTGTATAGTACTAGCACACAAATATGTACCCTGCCTATAACACACTAACGGCACTGTACTGTGTGTAGTACTATCACTCAAATGTGTACCCTGCATATAAAACACTAACAGCATTGTACTGTGTGTAGTACTAGCACACAAATGTGTACCCTGCCTAAACAGTAACAGCACTGTACTGTGTATAGTACTAGCACACAAATGTGTACCCTGCCTAAACAGTAATAGCACTGTACTGTGTGTAGTACTAGCACACAAATGTGTACCCTGCATATAAAACACTAACAGCATTGTACTGTGTGTAGTACTAGCACACAAATGTGTACCCTGCCTAAACAGTAACAGCACTGTACTGTGTATAGTACTAGCACACAAATGTGTACCCTGCCTAAACAGTAATAGCACTGTACTGTGTGTAGTAGTAGCACACAAACGTGTACCCTGCCTAAACAGTAACAGTGCAAATGTACAGTACAGTCCAATGCAGGGCCCAGTCCAACTACAATCAGCAGCATATAATGGGTATTGGACTGTCAACGTAAGAATTCGGATAGTAATGCGCAGGGAATTTATCTGTTTGTCCTTTCATTGATCTTTTGTCCGGTTAGCTCTCTTGGTATGTGCTATGATTCATCTATGGTGGTGATCTGCATAAGGTTTGTACACACACAGTACAAGCAACAGGTGCAAGGGCTAAGATTGTGCAGCAAGAATATTTACAGTTTCGGACTACGGGGAGTGGTCAATTACAGATGTTAAACAGTAGCAGTGGCAATATTCTCGAGTTCCCATAGATTATCTGGCTCCGTAATTTAATCGGGTACTATTTTTACCAGGTACTCAAGTTTTTTCCGGATATACTGTACCTGGTATTTTTGGTATATTAGTTTATGACTGATTTCAATACCATCCTATTGGGTATGAATGAAATACCAGGTATATTTATATAGACGCACCCTACTTAAAAAATATCAATGTAAAAGTGATAGATGTGTGTGATTGTTGTGCATGTTTTCTAACTTCTGTCGATACTGTGCAATATCAATCAATGTGCAGTTAAATTATCAATCATCTGTTAGTATTTTGCATTATTTTAGGTCTTGGAAATTTATCAGGTTTGGAGGCTCTAGCCTAGGGAGATGTTATCACAAATTTTTTCACCAAGTGCTGAAAATTCCAAAACTTACTGGTGACACCACAACCTTACCACCCTCGTACTACCGTGCCTAGAATGAACTAATAACCTTTTAACACTGTGTGCCCTCTATGACCAGCCCCACCTGTCAATGGGCTTCCTTTTCATGAGACAACCTCCCCTCCCAAAGTGATCACATAACAGGAGCTGAGGGGTAGTCTTAAATGAAAGTTTATATCCGCTGGACGTGAGCAAATTGCTGGCTAAAACATTGCATCCCGGACAGAGAATCCTGCATTCGTAACAATGCTGAAGACTTGCCATTTATAAATCTTGACCCAAAATTCCTTTCTTCAGTCAAAACTACCACTGATGATAAACACGTGTTCATGAGAGGGTTTTCTGTTTCCGTGAGTTAATTCAGTCAAAGACTGTCCTATCCACAGAATGCAGTTGGTATAGAGTTTATTAAGCTCTCATCAAATTAACAACAAGGTCATATAAAGTGAATAACTATTTTTAATTTCTGTCAATTATATCATTTCATGTTAAGTATATACTGAAATGAAGAAACCTACATTAGCAGTATACATAAGATGTGAAAATCAAAAGAAATACACACCTCTGACAATCACATTCATAAAAGCATGGACTCGGCTACCGTAAGAACTATCTCTATGGCACTCAAAGACAACAGATTTCGAAGCACTAGCATCACCACAAGATCTCTTTCCCCAACAGGGGCTGCCTGTTGACCCGTCTGGATTCCACACACCATCTCTCCTCCAACGAAGCCTTGCCGTATCTACGCTTGACTCAATCATGACAGTCACGTTATCGCCCATTGATGCACCAGTGGAATATTCCAAAGCTTTAGTAGTTGCTGAGAAGAAATGTAGACAGTAAGGTAGTGATACCAGCACACAGCCTATTGTAGTTACACATTTGTTGGATATTATTTTGATGTGCTTTGTCATACATACATCAATTGGTAAATCTGCCATAAAATCATAAAGGGTGAGAGCCAAAACTGGTCAACCAGAAACTTGGAATTTTATGTTAATTCAGTAGGAAACATTCACTTTTAGTTTGTATAATATATATATTGAAGCTTATGAATTTAAGAAAGAACATTGCAAACTTGTGTTGATGGAGACCCAATGCTAATTTATGTCAGAAATTACGAGGGACAGAATTTGATTAAAATGACCTAACTATAGATTAGATTTGTCAATCAATTCAAGTTCGTGAGCTACACATACTTTACGCATACATTTTAGCACAAATAGTTCCAAAAATGTTTTCTAAAATTGGAAAAAATATCATAAATTAGGACAAACTTATCCCTCACATTGTCAGGCATCTAAGTTTATTTCACAGATGGAAAAAATGCTGTGATAATTGTGAAACTCTCCAAGTAACAACAATTTTAATACCCTTAACACCTACAACTTACATAAAAAAACACAATTACAGCGGGACAGAGAGAGACAGAATTTCAAATCAGCAGTTTCATGGTCATTTTACCAGGGCATTGCCAGGTGACCACCTCATACATTGCTGAATCTTCACCAAATGGTTACATTACACATTTAGCTAATTAAGCTCTGAAACCAAAGATCAAATTGTTACAGTCCTCTGAAAACTGTTGCACATGGATATTTCTCTGAAAATGTTGTCATTGGGATCACGGTAAGTTCCCAATTTTGGACACTTTTAACTTTTCACTGCGGGGCTCATTTTTAAGAAAATTTTAAGGTTGTCCCTCGGACAACCTTGCCTTCATATTGGTTGTCTGGAGAAAATTTGTTGGTTGTCCAAATGAAAGCACTTGGATTTTTAAGATCGTGCGACTTGTGCTAGAGACGTAATTAACACTAAAATGTATTGATTTAGCCTAGTAGGTGAGTACTGTAACTTTAGGCTACGCAGGCCTAGTCTGTCAACCTGAAGCTTAAGTCTAACTCTTAGTGATTAGTCTAACGGCGATCAACAAATCTCTGGGAACTGTAGTGTAAAGTTATAGAAATTTTATGAGGTGTACGAATGACACTGTTCATGAAATCATTTGGGTTGCTGATTTCCGTAATTGTTTCCGATCATTTCCAGAGACAGAGGGTAAACCCAGGGTATACATCATGTACATTACAACAACATGAGTATGCGGTATGCCCACATGCACAGTATAGTACTGCAAACACGCTGTACTCCAGCTAGCTTGTCATATGTGCGTGCGGCCATGAGGTAAAAAGCAAGCGTGGTCGCGGCCACCATGGTCTGCACTCTGTAGTGTACAAAGTATACGGTACTGTACGTAACCATTAGTGTCTGTACAGTATGCATATATACAGCTTAAGTGTAGGATCTTCCCCTCATCACGGAACGTACCAAAATGTAATTGGTTTCTGATATGAATGGAGGGCGATACCAACCAACTACTGTAATTTTTCAGGGGCTTATTTTTATTTTAAAGAATAGGGATTTCCAAGTTTTGTTTTAAGGGTTGAAGACTTACGGCAAATAAGCTGGTCGTCCGTCGGATAACCTAAGCAGGGTTTGAGGTTGTCCGACATGATTTGTGGTCGTCTCTGACGATCAAACAACCGTTAAATTTGAGCCCTGCACTGCCATAAGCTAAAAAGCTTAAACTCTTTGCCAAACATTCAGAATATAATTCAGAATATAAATTTTCACTTCAAGAAATAACGTTTTTTTACTTTCGAGACCTTTGGTCATACAGTACTGTACCTTAAACCAGCAGTTCAGTTTATTTGGCCATAGAGCTGTTACCAAGATCAGTGCGGGCTAAATGAATTCACAAATGATTAAGGAACCACTACAGACTTTAGAGTTGATCCCACAGATTTTTTGGAAAATGACCGATCCATCTGAAGGATAAAACATGCCAAGGGCCCTTTGGGCAGAACTCAGATATAAAACTGTGATCATAGGAAGGACAATCCAGGCTTGTTTCATGCGCATGCAAAATTTAGCTGATGCAACACAAGTTTTCCATAAAGTGTAGAAGGCAAAAAACTATATGGAATTTTCATATGCAGGCAAATCTTGGTGTGAACTGTGAACCAATTTATCTGCAAGGTTCCCAGCTGGCCCTCTCATAATTGGATAAAACTCGATCAGAATAATGATATACCTGTAATAACATAACCCAACATTTAGCTCCATACAAACTGTTGTTGCTTACATAACTGATCTCATAACTACCTTTTTACGTTAGATGTGTTTAATAAGCATGTTATTGACAACTGAAATAACTACTTTTGCCAATTTAAACCAGGGGCAGAGGGAAACCCTTAACAGCAGTTACTTGCTTAAAATACATTACATATGCAGCACAAGAGTAGTTTGAAGCGTGTAACCCTGGCTAAAGTTAATAATGCAGATGTAGAGCAGTGTAAATCTAAACAGAGTCAGTACTTACTGTACATGGTTTGGTGACTGGGAATCATGTGACTTGATACCACAATGAAAAAAGACAGACGGAGGGACATTGTTTGTTGCTGGTAATTATGTTGCACATTCAAAGAGCTGTACTTGCATTTGAAATAGTTCACCTGATAAATGTTGACATTTGGACCTCTGCTGACCCAAAATTACCTTTGACATCCACTCAAAATGAAACGGTTCTTGTACTCACTATGAGAAAGAAACATGTCACATTTCAGCTATGTGATGTAACCTATTTTGGGGATATTGTGTTTACAAGGTGTGTTTATACAGTAGGCTTTACAGAGTGTGACCTTTGACCTAAAAAATATGATTGTTGTATTCCTTATAAATAGGGAAGTCACAAGCAAAATGAGCCAATCAAGTTTCCTATCTGGAAATATAATTGTTAAAAGTATGTGAAGTTTTGACCCAGGCTTTTGACCTTAAATGAACTCTGACCTACACCAAATTTTGTAAACTTTAAACTACTGTACATACAGCTATCCTATCATGCATATAAGTAGACCTTTAGACCTTTAATGTAGACCTTTAATGTAGACCGTTGTAGACCCTTAATGTAGACCTTTAATCTACAGGTTTGGAGATTTTCACATTTTGCCCTACATGCTAACCCCAAAGACTTTTGACCTCCACCCCAAACATTAGGGTTCTTGTTCTCATAGGGAAGTCACATAAATAAATATGAGATCCAATAAAGTTTCCTACCTGGAGATAACACAAATTTACACGGATTTCCAGGTTTTACCTAAATTGTTACCTTAAATGAACTCTGACCTACTCCAAATTGTGTAAAAACCTTTACAATGCATAAGGCTATCCTGCCATGCACACATGACCTCCTTTGATGTTCAGGTTCTGGAAGCTGCAGCATTTTGATATTTTCACATTTTGACCTCTGCTGACTCCAAATGACATTTTACCTCCACCAAAACAATAGGATTCTTGTACTACTTATGGGGAAAGCATGTGCCACATATGAGAACTGCAGAGGTTACCAATCTTGAGATATCATGTTCACAAGTTTAGGTGTCACATACACACAAACACACAATCACAATAACAAAGGCTACCATTATCATCAAAACCAAAAAGTGTTCCTTGATAATCTTGTTAGAGTCTTACGTACAAAAGTTGAAATTTGCATGTGCACATATAAATCATATATTGCCTGGTCACCAAGAAATTATTGTTGCAGAGAAATGAGCCCATGTGATATTAATTAGTTCCCAGGCTGGAAAGAAGGGGAGATGGCAGAACCCGTTCCTACATTACATTGCATATTTCTTACAATTTTGCGGAACTGCAGGTACGTTTTTTCTAATTCACACAGCATAAGTCGCGTCGTCTCAGAACCAAAGCAGCTTGAAAGAGCTTTTTCAAAATACATTCTGGAAATCCTACAAAAGTTGGTAACTCCTTCCATAAATTTTGGAATGACTGCAAAAGAGATTTTGTGATCTTATGCGGCTTTTTCATGCAATATCATGATTTCATTTTGATGGTCCAGCCATCTATGATTGATTATTTTATCGAGCTTCTGGCAGTTCCAGTTAGTTTTCAAACATTCTGGTTTATTGACCATGAAATTGGCAACCCATCATGATAACCACCAAACTTGACAGCGTTAACTGTTATATCTACATATCATAGTCATACAAACACTGGCCTGTCAAACTTCCCTGTTTACCAAGAGTCTCCCAGTTTGCAATGCAACCTCATATGCTAATCTCCAGGAGAACAAAATGCATTTCCTTTTCAGGAAATAATTGCATAATAATGTTAATGCCATTGTGGTCCATTGTAGTCCATTGTGGTCCATTGCGTACTATAATATGACAGAGGTAAAATCCAAAATTGTCTATGTCACATTTATATTGCTCTTCTTGTTACAGCTGGAATTTGCCCACTTTTCCGCAATTATCCCGGATTTCACGATATTTTGGGGATGGAAATTTCTGAATCTCCTAATCTTGTGAAAGCAGGTTGGCAGGTTTTTTGACATGTTACAATGAAACATTTGTAAACGTTAGGAAGGGTAAGGGGTGGGGAAGGGGGGATCGGGCAAACCTGACCCCCATGTATGGCCTTTTAAATTATTATCATGACATTTAACCTGAGACAAAAACATACATTATTTGTACAAAGCCTGATTTTCTGTACATAACATAATTATAACTCTAATAAATAATTTGATATAAATTCATATAATAAATTGATACTTTGGAGAGTTTCACATGGCTTTTATTGTTATTTTGAAGCATCCTTTGTCAGTAAACCAGCATTGAAGTTGTATAAATATTTTCTTTGTTGTGCTTGTGACAAACCAGCCTGCTTATTTATTGCAGCCATTAATGTCCAGTATGTA
>KN885309.1:73598-103463 GCA_000934455.1 Apostichopus parvimensis
GGCAGATATGGCCTTTATCTTATATCAAGTTATATCTGCCCAATTCTTGTTATGGCCAGATATAAATTCCATATATGGCACAGATATGGGCCAGATACAAATTGCCATAATTGGGCCATATATGGATTTTGAGTAAGGGCCTGTCTACATATATTCCTTTTGCTAAAGCAAGGAACCAAAAAAGAATATTGTCGTCCCCTAAGCTTAGAGTGTGTATACTGTATGATGTTAACTGCCAAAACTGGATACTATATATCGAACAGCAGAACAATCTCGCTTGAGGGACCTCCAATACCGTTACAGGGTGTATTAGCACACCTTCCCAGGCATTGAATCGAATAATCTACATTCTTCTCCCGTTTTGGTTGTGGTGAATCAAAAGCGCGGAAAAATACGTCCTTTATGCGGAACGTAATAAACGGTTTCGCATAATCAGTAGCTCAATGGTTTTGCCGATGCCGATTATTTACCGATTGTCTGATCATCGGCCCGATGCCGATTATCTAACCAATTATCTGCCGAACACTATTGAGTAGTCACAGAACAATAAATATTTTGAGATCATTACATTTCTGAGGAACTACACATATCAACCAGACAGCAAACTGTAGTGTGGTTTCGATGATGCTACATAAATAATCTTAGGGAAGCCGCGCAAATCTAACCACCATGTCCTGGCAGGCAAAAATCTTGCACCACTTGCTCATTATGTACATGCATATTAGTCCCATGGCTGAATGCACACCAGCTGATAGCCAACCAGAGTAATGAGCACAGCATCATGACAACACAGAGCTGCTTATTGTTCACAAACAATGAGCAAACATGGCCAAATAAGCGGATTAACTTTGGCGGTTTTGACAGTCACTAGAGCTGTAGTTTATGTTGCAAATTGCCTCATGCACTAAAATCTTCCACTACCAAATGTCCGAGATTCAATACTTTATATAATTCTTGCAAACCTTCCACGTTATCAAACCTCACAAATAAAATTTCTTGGTCATTTATCATTGATCGTGACCTTCAGCTATATACTCGAAAGTTCGATAAAAACAGCATATTAGTATAGCTTTTACCTGGGCCTGTATTAAACTTGTTCAACGAGTGGTACGTAACTATGATTGAAAAAGTAAATCATCCATTGCATTAAAAATATGTGCCCCAAAAACCCATATTGCCATACCAAAAGTCAAGCAAAACAATAATTAAGCTACGCCACACATGTATGCTAACTACAAAGACCATCGACTGTAACGTTGATCTCTGCATAACTGTAGTACATCCCTCGAAAATGTGGATTTAATTTAGGTGCCAGCTAACTGCGACACAATTTCATCGAATAAACAAAATGGTTAAAGGCTTGATTTCCTCATTGACTTAGTGTGTTGTTAGGCTGCCACATAGAGATATAAGTGACAGTATTTGGTGAGAATTTTAGTGCAAGCTACTTGCGTTACAAGTTGAGCGAAAAAACAAAGGTTTCAAGCCTAGACTGCTCCCATTATCTTTTTTTTTTGTTACGCGACCATGCAATAGGAAGAAGCGCCGCACTTATTTCTCCATAAGGCTGGACTTTCAGCAAGCATAGCGTAGGCCTTAATGTCATTTGTTCTCGCTCATGTAGGTTAATAGCTGGTTAAAAAAAATAAAGATCTGCCGGAGTGCGAAAATTGCTCTACCACAATGATTTTTTGTTCACAGGTAGGATTATGCTAGAGCCTGCTGTATGTTAGACTCTGGTTCACGCTTAAGTGCAGCGTACAAAAGTATTTGGTTTTAGTGTTTTTAGATTTTTGATCTTCACAATCCAGGAAACTTTGCCTTGAAAACAAAATTTATTGTACCCACTTGGCCGACTGGGCAAGCAAGAACATTAGCTAGATTTCTGCAATATTAATTCACATTTCCTTACTTTTTTCACAGATGTTTTGCCTTTGAAAAAGGATAAAATACTGCGGAACGTTTGGATACCTTTTAACTCTATTTTAAGAGTGCTCTTTTGTTCAACTTGCTATTGTGTAGTAAAAGCTTTGACTGCGGCTGTGAATGTAACTGTATAGCATGGAGGGTAGTTTGGGGAAAATGTGCACTCAAGTGTGAATCATTATTTGCTTGTGGCTGTGCTCATTATAGCGGCAGATAAATCCACTTGGGCACTTGGGCAGATACATGATGCTACGTAGCTGCACATTCATAAATTATGAATCATAAATAAGCAGCTTGGCCAATTGTGTCTCAAACAATTAAAAATAAAACATCTGCAAAAATACCTACGAAGATAGCTTAGCTTCTTTTACCTAACGGCTCCTCAATTACTAGGCATGTTCTATACAGTTGCTACTGTAGGTGTGTGCAACTCGTAAGCCTACACAGTACTTCACTGCTACCTTGAATCACTACTCAATCGATTAGTGCTAATTAGTACATTTGCCAAGTTATATACCTTGTCTTTTTAGCAGCAGAATGGTGCACAACAAATATCGCTATAACTCCATTACACTGCCTAAATCAAAGGGAACTTTCATGCAATGAAAATCTATGGTTGAAAGAGCAGATCTATCTTCAACTCGCAGCTGGTGTTGAGTGAAAATATTTGCAAGAAAAATCCTAGCGGCAAAAACAAAATTTGTCTCAAAACTTGTTGTTTTTTGTTGTTGTATATTTTGCGAAGTATGACTGATAGTACATGTATAGGAAATGCCTTAAGAAATAATTTAGGATATTTTTTGCCACCTTAAGTGTATTGGTATTCTGACACAAACATTTTTAACAATGCTTAATACTGTTAGTAGTCTACCTGCATATACTCTACTTTGCAGGGGTTGTATGCGCATAAGCAAGCCGTCGTGATATCGAAGTTTTTTTTTTAATTGGTTGAGAAATTAATATTGGAACACAACATATTTATGAATGCCGTTCAAGCACAATACGACAGAAAACTTCAATAACGGAAGCAAATATCAATGATTCAGTGATATTGTTTGTTCCCATAGCAATGCTGTATACATTCAAAGAGTACACCTTTTTGCACACAATTTGACCACTAGTGACCCCAAAGGACATTTGACCTCCACAAAAAACAATATGCTACTTGAACTTACCGTCTCACAAATTAATACTAAATATGAGATTGTTCCAAGCTTCCCTTCTTGAAATATTGTGTTTTCAAGGTTCTCACAATTTGACCCCTAGTGACCCAAATTACATTTGTCCTTCAAAAAAAAAATTAAGCTTCTTGAACTAAACGTGTCACAACTGCATACTAAATATGAGATTGTTCCAAGCTTCCCTTCTTGTGATATCGTGTTTACAAGGTTTTCACAATTTTGCCTCAGATGGTGACCCCAAATGACCTTTGACCTGTAGACACAAAAAACAATGGCATCTTGCACTTAATGTTTCACAACTACATACTAAATATGAGATTGGTCCAAGATTCCCTTCCTGAGATATGGTGTTTACAATGTTCAAAATTTGACCCCTGGTGACTCAAAATGACATTTGACATAAAAAAAAAAACAATCTGGGTTTTTCTTTTCAATGTGGTACTTCTACACATCAAATATGAGATTGCTCCAAGCTCTCCTTATTTAGATATCTTGTTTACAAAGTTCTCACAATTTGACCCCCGGTGACCCCAAATGACCTTTGACATCCCCAGATAACACTAGGCTTCTTCTACTCAGTGTGGTAATCCTACACACCAAATAAAGCTTCCCTTCTTAAGATGTGGTGTTTACAAGCAAGGCGTCACACATACACACATACACATGTGCCTGCATGACCACAAAGGTTAGGATTCATCAAAACCAAATATACATAGGCCTACGGTTTGAGTGATTTGGATTTTTCTTTGATAGGCATCGTTGATCAAATTCTTCAAAGAATTGTCTGGTAGCCTTTAGAAGTTACCTTACAAGACGATAAATAATTTTCCAAACATGTTTTCAAAATATGAGGAAGCTAATGTTGCGTTTGACAGAGAAACGATCTTTTAATCGTTTAGGATGGATATATTTCAAATATACTTTGAACAGTAGAGCATGTAATGTCATCTTCGCAAATTACAGATTGCGACATAACCCAGGCTCCATACAGTTCCTACAGTAAGCACAACAAGAACGGGGTTTAAATACAGATGAATTTCTTTCTTAATTTTTGGTGAAATTTCTTATCACTGTCTTAAAAAATCGTTAAGTCGGCATATGTAGTGCATCGGTGATTATATGTGATTTTTGTGTAACACAAGTTTTAACAGCAGACTCTCCGTTGTTTATACATCGCGTTGTCCAGCTCCAATGCTAAAAATGTTCACATGTAGGCTACTCTAACGTTTTCAATCGGACAGTTCTGAGAAGCCTAGCTTCTCGGTAGCTACATTCTGCTCTGACATCGATTCCACCAAGTTTCATCTTTCGATGTTCCAAATACTTTCTAGCTTCCTTTTACTGTAAAGTTGGTCTGTAATTTCACCGATTTCGAAGAACGGTGTATAAACTGTGGTTTGAGTGTGAGAGTGTGATATTTGCAACACCATGTAGCCTACGTACCAACTGGGCATGGTAGGCAGCTGTGCGTACGTTCGCGATATGTTCCTAATATTTAGTAAATCACCCAGGTGCGTGTGCACGCAAGATTGCCACGGAAATGGGAGTGCTTATTTGTCTGCACAACGTCATTTCACCAAATTGATGCGTCAAACAAACAGTGCTTTTGGTGAGAAACTGGTGAATTTAAAACCAGATTTCAACAAGAAGTAAAAGTCGAATGGGGACAATTTTCACATGGTTAGAAAGAGAAAATAAGAACTATGAGGACAATGTATCCAAATGGTCCACCAGACACTTCCTTTAAGTGTATCAATTATGAGCCCACCATGCTAGTACCTGTCTGCAATCTTTGAAATACAAAGTTGTTGATCCTATGGCCTTTCAAACCACCTGTAGGATGTTGTCCTACTGTAGGCCTATGCCTGTTAGAAAATATAATGTTAACACTTGTAGGCCTATGGTAATAGCAAGACATTGCAAATGACAGCAACAAACTTATTTATTACAGCAGTACGGTGACTATCGATGTACAGTAGCCTAGTACGTGCTTAGACTGCCGTAGAGTTGTCTTTAGGATACATCGTTACTTCCTTGTGCAAACTACGTCATTGGCTCGAACTTTTGAAAAGAAATATTGGAATCAACCATTATTACATATGGGGAATAAAAGTAACGTATAATTATTTAAAGGGCATATTTAGTTCGTACATGTACGATGGTTGTCTCGTACACTCTTGCCGTCTGGCACGTTCAACAAAATCATGTATCCTTTTCTTTTCTTTTATTGGGGGGGGGGGGGGGAGAGGGGGATACTGGTTACCTTGGACACTTGAGATTTGGACTCGTCGGCCATTGTAACTAAGGTGTACCACAAGAATTTGTTTTATTGACTTTTAAACTAAATTCGTCAATTTCCAAGGTCGCTATAGAGCAAAGCTCGATCTGTCGTTTTCGCACTGGTCAGATATATATGTCACCATAGGATTGCTTTTACAGCTTTCGTTAAGAATAAGACGATATAACATTCTTCACAGATTACTTACAATACAGTTTCATTTTCTTTTCATTTTCATCATTAACTCATCTCGCTGTTTTCACCATGTCTCACCGCTATCTTTTGTTTCAGAATCTCAGAAAATGACTGATGCAGATATCCCAGCGCTATTCTTTCCATCTTTGAGGCTACAGGTTCTACTCTCTCTCTCGCATTATTACCTCAGGTCTACAGGTTACACACCAACCAACACGTAGGAACACTCCCTCCAGGACTCCAGAGAGAGTGGAACCGAGTCCTACACAGTACCTCTATCCGTCTCATCACATATCCTTACCAAACACTGCCAAGCGTCCTTAGATAGCCCCAACGATGAACACTGAACTCACAGAAAGAAGAAAGAAGAAAATGATTGCCCTTCTGAAAAGACGCAAACGTACCGCTTAATTGCAACCGTTTTAGAAGGCCCCAGATTCCACCTGAGTCTGAACCACCATCCTCAACTGCAGTTGTTAATTTCTCTTCTTTTACTTTTACCAGTGCAGAACTTAGGATTCTCTCCAAAGGACTCAACTTCTGTCCTACTCCTCCATCATTTGACCAAGCGGAACTTAGCCAAGATCTTACTCATTTCTTTCGCAGAATTCGCCTTCGTGAGTTCTTCCTAGATGATCCTCCAACTGAACGGGAACCCTTCTGCAAGAGAAGTTCTTGGATGTCTCCTAAGAACAGAGTCCGTATTTTAGAACCTACACACAAGTCGTCAGCTCTAAAATTAACCAGTAAAACTCTCCTCTCCGCAGAACACACGGCAACATTCCAAGAGATGAACGTACACGCACTCTCCTCACTGATGGCTCGCACTGACATTATCATCAAGCCAGCCGACAAAGGTTCTGCAGTCATACCGGCCCGGGCATTTTTCACCTAGACGGGCCCATTATTCATTGATATATAACTTATACATGGTGATCGCCGTACTGGGAGTGGTCTAAGGGGAGGGGCGAATTTTTGTAAGTTAAGGAATCCCTATATATGCTAAATGGTGTTATAATTCTCAATTTTGTAGGTTACCATAATCCTTTAAAAAGACCCAATAATAATTTTCCAGAAGCAACACTTGATGTAACTGAGAAAAGTTAAAAACGTTAACAAAAATAGACAAAAATATATGTTTTAGACTGCGTTTTATCTAGTTTTTCAAGCATTTTGTGTCAACATGCTTGAAAAAAAAATTCCCGGCCTCAAATATTGTATGTTCAATAACACGAGCACATGTCATGTCTACGAGAGTAAGAGCCTACGCAGTTCGCTGCTTCTGGCATCCACACCATCAACGATCTTTTTAGTGCAAGTTTAGCCAAGATCATTTCTTCTACATACATCAACATGAACGCCTCAAATGTTCTTGTGTCAATGTACTTATCAAACGGTTTTTTATTCTCTTCAAGGCAGAGAAAAGAACGTTCACATACCACTTGTGACACATGAAGCGTTAGCAGCAACTTGTAGGCAAGCCCAATGCTCTTGTAAGCATCGGTGAAAAGGTTCAACTTGGGGAGCACATTGTAGCAGCAGAGAGGACAGTCTTTACACGACTCACTTGATAAGCTCTCTCTGTCCTGTTCAGACTCACCGTCACTGTCCTCCTGCCATGTATAAGCATATGCTACTGATTGTTTCAGTGTTGACCACTGTTCTCTGAGGCTTCACAGTTCTGTTCGTAGTCAGTGGCGGAGCGTCCATACAGTCAGGGGGCGGATGCCCCCCTGACGGACTCAAATGGACTGCTGGCGCCCCTTTCAGCTTTTTACCACTTTTTACTTATTCGCGATTATTAACTTTTTTATTGCACTCTCATCTACCTATTGACATTTGTCACATTTTGTTGGTGTAATTTTCTGACAAGTGCTCTAACAGCTATTTATTCTTCGTTTATCTGCATATTAGCAAGGCCCGGAAATGGTCATTTCCGGCGATCTATGGAGTATCTTTACTCAAAATAATTATGTACGCTCCGCGACAACCAGTGGTGGCGCTCCGCTTAGATAGTGTCGAAAGCGCCCCTACAGACCATTCCCCCCCCCCCGACCAATACCCCTAGCTCCGCCACTGTTCGTAGTTGTTCCACAGTGACATGTAGCATCAGCAAATCTCAGCAAATATCTATGCAGCTCTTCCATAGCTCCAAATGGCACTTGACCAAAGTTCCTTGGGTGAAGAAGTGTAAGATCAGCATAGAATGACGTGACGTTGCTCTCTACACGTCCATCTACACGTCCCTCTCTACACGTTCCTCGCCAGTCTCCACATCCCTCTCTCGGCGTCCCTCCTTCCACGTCTCTCCCCCGTGTCCCTCTCTCCATGTCTCTCCCTTCATGTCCTTCTCTTGAGTCTCTTCATGTCACATTCTATACTAGGAAATCATGATTTTCTATATGGTAATCCCCTATACTTACACACACTTTTGTCGCCCTATTCAATTAGTGTGGGGATCTATTTCACAAAATCGGTAAATCGGGGACAAATACTCAAAGTCGTCGACTAACATTCGATAACCAAACACACTACTGTACGTGGGTCATTTTTATTCATACATAATCTCTCAGGACTAAGCTACTGAGTGATATCCAAATAATGCCATGGTAATAAGACCTTTTTTACTTCGTTTTCTGGAGGACGAGGTGCAGATTAATAAAATCTATATTCTCTGCCAATGCTATGTTTATGTCAGAATTCATTGGTCACCGTACTTGTATATCTTGTCGTAAAGATATTAGCACGGACGGATTGCCAATAGCACATTCTTTTGTTACGAACTAACAGACTAACTAACATGGTGATTTCATGAGCTGATTCCCACATTTAAAAATATATTTCTACACAGCCCGTCTGTATTCTTTTAACTACTGTGAAAATGGGCTGTAATATTTACCAGGCTCCTCAGCCCACCGGCCCACCGGGCATTGCCCAAATGCCTGTGTGGCCAGTCCGCCACTGTCTGCAGTTGTCATCCAGGATCGAATTGATTACATCAAGGAAGCCATGCGTCATCTCTTTAACAGCGATATTTACACTTTTCATGATTCTGATCCCACAGATATTTTCTCCCAGCAGATCAAACAGACCATCACTGATATGTACCAGCAGAACCAGATCTCTAAGAAGGCTGTTTCTTTCCTTTCTCCCACAGACTGTAAGGCAGCCAGGTTTTATCTTCTGCCCAAAATTCACAAGCCTGGTAACCCTGGTAGGCCTATCAACTCAGGCGATGGGTCCCCACCGAGAAGATATCCTTGTTTGTGGACCACTTCATCAAACCTCTTGTTACTCAGATTAATTCTTACATCCATGACACTCCAGATTTACTCAGGAAACTTGGAGATATCAAGAACCAAATCCCCAGTACCGCTATCATCGGTACCTTCGACGTCACTTCTCTTTACACTAACATCCCCCATGATGAAGGTATCGCAGCCATGTTTGCTGCCCTGTCCAATAAGATCCACCCTTGTCGACCCATCACTGACATCAAGATTCTCATGCAACAGGTTTTCAACAAAACAACTTCACGTTCATGGACAATAACCAGGGAGCACCGGCACACTTTTGCTAAAAATATTGGGTGTTCCTGCTATTTTTGTCTCACTCACATTTTTGAAGACTATGTAACACCTGGCTTCTTTCCAAGCTAACTTCCAAAATTACACAAAGCCCCCCACCAGAATTTCGCAAACATCATATTGTACAGGGGGAATAGGGAAAATATACCTTGTAATTTATTTGGTTGCATTTCGTTATCAAATACTGTATTTCAGCATCTTTGATATTAAAAGTTTGCCCTATTTTTTATCTTTCATCTGATTATACTGTAACGTAAATTCACCCTGTATTGTTGACCTCGCTGTCGGCTTTTCTTGCAAACAATTTGGTGCTTGTATCAATGTTTTGTATTTTATCTCAGATACAGCGGAAGCCCAAAAATACATTCCATAATAATAGTACAACTGTCTCAGTAAAATAGCCAATCACAGAGGCGTTTGTTTTCTATCACTAAAGGCTCGCGTGATGCGCGAAGCACAACCAACCAAGTTATTTGTCTCAAAAGAGAACACTTTTCGTTACTTTCACACATGTATAACATAAGAAAGAATTTAACACGTGTAGAGCTACTTAAGAAAGCACCGAGGACGCACTTCAACCGAGGGTCAACGGATAATGTTTGACACTTAAGCCAATAAAACTTATTTTCCGTAAGTCCTTTGAAAATTAACTGTACGTAAATTATTGATAAATGTATTTGACGTGACTATCGTAATGTCTATCAAATGTTAAGAGTATTAACGCTGTGTAACTAACGTAACTAAGCTATTAGAAATTATCACTGGGACAGTAGTTTGACAGGTCTCATTTTCTAAGCATTTCTTTATCTTATAGGAAATAACTTGCAAGTTACTTTAACGAATTATGCCCTCTCATATTTGTTAAAATATAGATGCTCTAAGATGTACATGATTCTATGAAAGGGGGCCTAATATATCATATTGTGATCGCCGTCCTAGAGATTGGTCTGAGGAGAGCGGGTGCCCCTCCCCATTTGAGAATATTTAGAATAATTAAGGGTCCTTATATGCAATCTGGTGCTAGGGCCTAGGCTATATTTTGCAACTTTTGAAGTTAATTTATGTTCAAGAATTTTCTTATTTTGGGGGTGAGTCTTATATTTTTTAATTGAGGCAAATAAAAAAGTTGAGAATGTTTTAAATAATAAATGATCCTTAGTCTAGATGCAATGTAGTGTATCTGGTAATTATCCCTTATGAGAGAACAAAAGTATTTTTTCCGCTTGAATAGTTCGGGCGGCCCCTCCATATTTTTGACTGGGGGACACTGACGTAGCCAGGGGGTGGCCAAAGCCACTCCCAATTAAAATACAAAACAATTATTCGCCCAAAATAAAAATTTTTGTTTAGATGCAACTTGCAAGACCTGGGAAGTGCCATTTCCGGCGATCTAGAGGTACCCTTTTCTACAGTTTCTACGTTCCGCGCAAACTGATTGTGGCGCTCTGCTTAGACAGTAACAAATCAGGATTCGGCCACCCAACCAAAAATCCTGGCTACGCCATTGCTGGGAGTTAACTCCCCCAGGGCAACCTCCGCTACTTAAATTCGTACGGGGGTGGGGGGGGGCTGTCTTTCTCATGTTTTTTTTTAAATATAGATTCTCTGAGATTTACTTGATCTGCGGGCAAGGGCGGATCATTGATTTTATGAAAGGGGGGTCAAATATATCATCTTGTGATCGCCGTCCTGGGAGAGGTCTGAGGGGAGAGGTGTTCCCCTAACCATGTGAGAAATTTTGAATAATTAACTCTCGACAACCCCCGCTTGCTAAGCGGGATACCAGGGGCAGTGGTGCTTGGTAGAGATGGGGGTGGGGAGAATCCCTGATCTGAGAGAATTTGACTGGTAAAACAGGTTTATACCCACTTGACCGTACTACTGTACAAACAAATCTCAAAGAAAGCATAGGCCTATATAAAGTGCGCAAAAAAAAAGTTACGGCTCAAATGTGATATGAGGGGTATCTGGAGATCTAAAATCATGTTCCAAAATTTTGTTTTTGATAAAAAATAATCTACAGAAACTAAGTGAAACATTAGACAACATTTAGGATTCACGTTAGTGTAAAAGAGGCAGACACACGTGTTATTCTCCATGCCATTTACGCCATTAAAAAAGACGGAGTAAACAGGGTGGTAGTTTATGCACAAGATACTGACATCATTGTTATGTGTGTATATTATGCTTCACAAATGCCAGGTGTAAAACTTTATATTCGACGCAAATCCGAAGAGTACATTCCAGCGCATGCAATTGCTGCATGAAGCACTAGGGGAAGTCGATTGTAAGCTGCAGCCAATTATACATGCGCTTTCAGGAATGGATGATGACAGTTACATACGATGTGTTGGGAAAAAGAAGTTTTTGAAGGCTAGGAAGGTCATAGAATGCAGCAAAAGGCAAGTTACGGAGAACAAGGTTGTGGTGAAATCACAAACACACTGGTTCAAGAAGCACATCAACTTCTTCTTCAAGCAGGTGGAGGTGGCAAGTTTGATTCTTTGAGGAGCTACCGAATTCACCAATTCACATAACTACCAAAGGGACATTCAGGGTCTGTTGCCCACTGAGGATAGTTTCATGCACCATTTGAAGATAGCACTTTTGTCCTCATTGGTCATGAAGAATACACATATACCACAGCCTAAACTACCCGCAGCTCAAACCATTGGCTGGAAAATTAATGAAAATGCTGTCCTGGAACCTATAACATCTACACAACCAGCCTTCCAAGTCCAAGCTCAAAGAATTACCTTTTGTGTTTGTACAAAAAGCAAGTGCAAGGCTAGATGCAAATGTAAGTCAGCTTATGTACCATGTACTGTTCTCTGTGGACTCCTGCAGTAGGATTGTTAATGACTCAAAAGACGGAAGTGAAGATATGTGGAAAGAAGACAGTTCAGATGAAGGAAGTGATATTACCGATATAGATGAACTTGATTTGATGGACATAGTTGTAGATGAAGATATTGATGTGCTAGCATACATGGAAGAAAATTAGCATAAAGAGGGATAAACCTGCATTGCAAAATAAATAAGAGGTAAACCTGAACTCAAATGTGATGTACTTAAAGTGATACAAACCCATTGTTTGTTTTATTAACTTGTATTTCATAGAGAAACAGAGTCACATATTTTCCACCTACATTGTCTTATTGGCATTGCCCTGAACATCTTTTCTGACTTAGGGTATCATTTTGTCTGAATATACCTATGCTTATCATTGGAGGCTCTCCTAAAGGAGGGCTCTAATGACACAGGCTTCCCTAACCCCATTTATTTTCAAAATTTAGGCTACATATATGCAAACTGCCTAAGTTTTCCACGACCTCTCCCACCCCATCTTAAAAGGGAGTATATGTGACAAAGTTTGGGAGTATCACTTTGTCCTTATGAAAATGTATTCCTAATGTAATATCCTTTCATTTGATAGCCATAATGCCTTACTTTCATAAACTTCAGTGTTTAGTTTTAACTCCTCCCAACCCCACCCACCCACGTTGCCCAGCCGAGCCAACAGTGGGTGTAGATTAATATTGTCGGTAAAGTTTCAGCTTTTCAGCATAGTAACAGGTAGATTAATATTCCTTGTGTTTTTTTTCTTCTCATTTGATAGTCATATCTAATATCTATAGTATATGAAATACCGTTTTGACCATTCCTTGGGTTCCCCTAATTCATGGGGAAAATGAGAGTATTTAGGGTCCTATCTCTCAGTATTGTAAAATATGGATTCCTGGTATCATTTTCTTTCATTTGATACCCACCATGCCATACTTTAAATAATCTAAATTTTAAACATTTGAGAGTGAGCCCTTTCAGATTTTCATCGGGGCACCCTAGGCTACCTTTAAGATATAGCACATAAATTAGCACAAGGAATAAAACAATGTTCCGGTGCTCCCCGGTTACAAGCATAACCTTCAAAGACACGGGACTGCCATGGGTACCAAGATTGCTCCTTCGTTTGCTTGTCTGTTTATGTCTAGCCTTGAAGAACGTATGCTCCGTGCAGCTCCCTGCCGTCCACTCATCTGGTGGCGCTACATCGATGACATCTTCTTCGTTTGGACCAGTGATGAGGATAGCCTGTTCACCTTCATCAATCACATCAATTCTTTCTGCAGCACCATCAAATTCACCTCTGATTACTCTCACCAACAAGTTAACTTCCTCGATGTGACTGTTCGCAATGAACACGGTTCTCTCTCCACTGACTTATACACCAAGCCTACTGACAAACACACCAGTATCTTCATTCTTCTAGCTGCCATCCCCGCCACTACAAGTCTGGAAATGCCTACAGCCAAGCACTTCGTCTTCATCGCATTTGCTCTAACTTTTCCTCTTTCATTCGTCATACAGATGCTTTGGAAAAACACCTTACTGCCAGAGGCCATAGTGCCAGAAGGTTGCGTGAAGCAATTCAGAGAGACCGCTCCCTATCCAGATCATCCACATTGGCAGTGAAGGACTAAAAGGGAAGAGATTGCGACTTCAAGCTCCCTCTGGTTTTCACTTTCCATCCTAATCATCCTTCTCTTCAACAAATCACCACTAACAGCCACAACATTCTCCTCCCTTCAGATAGACTCCAACGAGCCGTCCCTGGAAAACTTACCATCGCCTTCTTGTGCATGCTGCTGTTCCACCTCTAACTTCTAACCCTACAACCCTTCATCATGGTACTTTCAAATGTGATCGTACTTCAAGATGCATGGTCTGCAGCCACCACATTGTTGAGTCCAATTCCATCACAAGCCACTGCATGCAACTCTCACACACAAGACTAAGGGTCACATCACTTGCACAACCACTAATGGCATCTACCTGATCTCTTGTAGTGTTTGCGGCATCCAGTATGTTGGCGAAACCAAAACCACCATCGAGAAGCGATTCATGGTCTATGCTATGCTATGCTATGAACGAAACGTCAGGCAAACTTACTTTTACACATTCTCTTACACAGGCTCTCTAGTGGATAAGCAGTTTTCTAACAGTTTTATTTTATTTTACTTACAATACATTGAGGGTAGGCTCTGAGGAGATCTAGAGTATAAGAGAGCTCTAAGGAGATCATAAATAATGAGAAATCAACATCGAAATTGAAGTACGAAGTATGACGTCATGCGACTTATACTGTAGCCACTCTTCCAGCTGGTGGCGCTTTGCTTGTACGACAAGTAGAGTTCACGTATAGAAACAAGAAAGTACCGTCGCTTAATTCAAAAACTAAGATGATAAAGGTGACACAAATCACTTGAAATGGTGATATCATGTGCCGCATTTGGGTGCCAAAATCGTAGCAGTGGACTGCAGTTTCACAGGTAATTCTTAGGAAACGATAATAGAAGCAATTGCATAGGAATTTAATTATTTCACTAGTGTCTTCTGCACAGCCGCTGTATTGCTATTCACTGGACCTTTGATATAGCTAACCTAGGCCCCTAGCTAGACTGGCTAACGGATGTCCTTTCGTATGCAAAATGACTAAAGCCTAATGACAACTATTATCACCACCTCAGTGTACTTAAAACTGTATCCCTTACGATAGATCCACATGTCAGAATAACCGTGACATTGGATGACGATTTTTATGTCCTTTGCTTATCACTAACAATTCAATACTAGGAAAACAGGCTCAGCCTATATCCTTATAGGCCTATGCCTTGCCCTTTGTCTAACTTAGGTTAGCCTATGTCATAACTAAAGCCTAGAATATTTCAATCTATTAACATATCTAAAACTGTACAAATATTCAAACACATCCTCCATTTTCAATATATTTCCAACACTGTAAATTTGCCAATTTTATAGGCCTAGCCAATAATCTGAGTTTTTAGCTAGGCCAAAGCCTACTCAGCCTAGACAGGTATGTTCTGGACAGACATTTTATAGGTTATTTTATGGAATAATTGCCTTAATTTACTCAACTATGATTTTAAGGCCTAATGATATTCACTAACAATGTTCGGACAAAAACTTTTCTTGGCAAAACGGCACACTCAAGCCACTACTCGTGCTAACATTACATCCTTTGATGATTGACTAAATGTAGACATGTATCAAACTTTTTGCACTCTCACTTAATAACGTGGGATGTTATCCTGCATAAACTACTTTCAGTACCCAGTTTGCAACAGTACATTAAACTGAGAACTGCATGCACAGTGTAAGTATTCTTCCTAGTTCTATTTCTTTGGAAATGAAGCAGATTCACAATTTTACAAATTAGAGGCTTTCAAATATTGTTTGTCTCCAGCAATCTTCATTAATGATGAGAAAATGAATATTCCGTAGAACTGAATATTTGGCTGAATAACTTGTCTTTCCTATTCAGCCTGAGAGAACTTCAAAGCTTTTATCATGTACTGATCACAAAATCTGATCACGTACCTCACATAATCTGATCATGCACTGATCACTTAATCTGATCAAGTACCAATCACTTAATCTGATCCTTGAACTGATCACTGAATCAGATAAAATATCAATCACTGAATCTGATCTTGTACTGATCACTGTATGTGAACATGTACTGATCACTGAATCTAATCAAGTATCAATCACTGAATGTGATCATGTACTGATCACTGAATATGATCATGTACTATCATTATGATCATGTACTGTTTACTGAATCTGATCAAGTATCAATCACTGAATGTGCTCATGTACTGATCACTAAATCTGATTATGTACTAATCACTGAATATGATCATGTACTGATCGCTGAATCTGATCGTGTACTGATCGCTGAATCTGATCACGGACTGGTGGCAGCTTCATGATCTCATGAACAGTCATGGTGTTTTCGAAAAGTTGGGGACCGTAGACATTTCCCCTCCACATCCTAAACAGAGTCTTGTGTGTGCAACCACATTATCATATATACCTGAATGTCTCCACACTCTTATTAATGATCAGTACATTGGTAAAATAATATATATGACAATTAGCAGTTTAGTGATATAACTTGTTGTCGAAATTCAACCCTCTTCAAAAGCTTTCATCTAGTGTTTCTTATATGCAAAAAATGGTGTAAGCTTCTTGAAATCCCTCCAGTACCTAGCCTCACATTGGGGGCTCCAAAATCTAGCTAATAATAATTGGACAATGAATGACAAACAAATTTGGTATTTCATAAATTAGTTGATATGGCTCAACTGATATCGAACTAGTTTCAGAAGTGTTCCTCAAAACTTAAATATTTTGATTAAAGGTATCATTATTTGATCCTGGTCAACTGGTGGCAGGATGGACACACGATGTATCTCATACTTCACAGAAAATAGTCACAAACCAGTGTTGATGAGAGGAGTGGATGAGGTTACCAAAGCACCACTAATTTTGAAAAAAAATGTGGTAAGTCTTAAAATGTAACTTAATGTGATATTACTTGAAATGTGATGTCTTGTTTGTAGAGAACATAAAACAACAAGATGTACTGATTACATATTTATCTATTAATACTTCTCCAAGGGCTACATTTACTGCAATAGCTGTAACACAAACAAATATTGTACCATGGTTTGATTTCTTCTTGATTAAATACGTTTAAAATATATTTGAAGAAAGGAATATTGAAAGCTTGAGAAGTGATAAACATGATAAACTTTGATAAAGGTGTACACAATATATCCTAGTCTACAAAAATATACTTCCACCTGTGTAGCAATTTGCATAGATGTAGTTAATCTATAGCTATTTCATATATCATAGAATAGCCTTTATTTGCCTATAAAGACACAATCTAATTAAGGTTCATCATATTATTATAAAATATTTAATATGGATCAATACATTTGAACAATGGAAAACTCTTGATGGATGTATATTCCACACAAAATATTAATTATTAATTTGCTACGATTCTGACATTTGCATCATTCACTTCCATAACGATATCTGGAATGAACATCCTGAATGATGCAAGTAACATAATTTCTACCTATCATGCCCTTCCACCCTCCATCCATTCAGTACTAATGAATATTCATAGTCTTGCATAAACATATACTGGTTGAAAGCTTTTAACATTTAATTGAGGGAAGAAAACTAATTATAAAATCTATTGATGTAACTCTTCTTCATTATTATGGTTCAATATCTACAAATACTTGTCCAAGGACAAATTATAATGAAGTACCCCTCTAGCAAGTCATACACTCTTAATCGTCATTCTATGAGGATGCTCTATTAATAGAAAGTTAACACACTGACATCCGAATCTAAATGATATGCACATTCTGTGGAGATTCGGTGGAGTCAGACGAACAACTGTTATTTTTAATGATATTACATGTCCTCATAATCCTTTTCAACTGTGTGGTAATAACATATAATATCAGCAAAATCCTGTTAGTGACTGCGACGAGTGATGATAAGCCATTGTACAGCCCTAGCAGGTTAACACTAGCAGCCAAGTTTGCTAATGTCTTTTATGTCAAATTAGGTTAGCCTTTATAACCTAGTACACTAGTAGTAATTAGTAAAATTTGTCTCTACATTCCATGATTCAACTTACCAATCGTTGAAGAGACGTTTAACAGAAATAGAAACACGATTGAAGTCCCGGTTAGCAAGGTGGTTCTTCCACCTCCAGGCACACTGCTAGCCATTTTGTTAACATTAGTATGTATGTATATGTATGTATATTAGATCCTTCTACAAGCAGGATCTCGCGAAGAAGCCACCATTGGCTTAGTAAATAGATTGAGTCCTTTATTACACCACGTAGTTCCTTCTTGTCACCCTACAGCTCAGTAGTTGGTGTGTGTATTTATGACACCTACTCAAGGTAATTCAAATCGTTGAAGAAATGCAAATAGTTTCATGTTTGGACAGTGTATAGGACTTTCGATGGATGGGTAAGCAGTACGTGCTATAGACTGCTGTAGAATTGTATGTAAAGGTTATATCGTTACTTCCTTGTGAAAAGTACGTCATTGGCTGGAACTTTGGAAAAGATATCTTGGAATGAACGTTTATGGCATATGGGGGATAAAAGTAATAACAATAACGAAAAGGGTATTTATAGTTCGTACACATACGATTAGTTGGTTGTCCCGTACACTCTTGCCTTCTGGCACTTTCACCGAATCATGCTTAGTTTTCTTTCTTTCTTTTCTTTATTTCTTCTTCTTTTTTTTTGGGGGGGGGGGGGTGGTGACCTTGGACACTTGACCTTGTTGGCCATTGTGACTAAAGTGTTTACCACAAGTGTTTGTTTTAGTGACTTTCACACTAAATTTGTCACTTTTGGTCGCTAGACCATAGATTACTGTCGTCTTTTACTGGTTAGGTATATGTTACCATGGACATTGCTTTTACGGCTTTCGTTGAGAATGAAGAAGCTGCGACACAGTGATCCTTTAACTCAGTTCTTTCACAGATTACTTACAATGAGATTGTAGTAGACTTTGTTCACAATGACCAGCCATTTATAGTCGGCTCTGAGAAGATCTAGAGTTCTTTATCAAGGAACTTTAAGGAGATCATAATGACAAATCAAGCAGATTCACAATTTTCAATTGTGAGTTATTCAAGAATGTTTGTCTGTAGCGATTTTCTTTAATGATAAGAAAAGGACTATTCCGTAGAACTGATTATTTGGCTGAATAACTTGTCTTGCCGATTCAGCCTGAGAGAATTTCATAAGCTTCTTCCATGTATCAATCACTAAATCTGATCACATTCCAATCACTTAATCTGATCATGAACTGATCACTGAATCTGATCATGTACCAATCACTGAATCTGATCATGTACCAATCGTTGAATCTGATCATGTACCAATCACTGAATCTGATCATGTACCAATCACTGAATTTGATCATGTACCTGAATGTGATCATGTGCCGATCACTGAATGTTATGATGTATTGATGGCTGAATGTGATAATATACCTGAATGTGATATTGTAACGATCACTGAATGTGATCAGGTGCCAGTCACTGAATATGATCATCTGCCAATCCCTAAATTTGATCTTCTACCAATCACTGAATCTGATAATCTACCAATCACTGAATGTGATCATGTACCGATCACTGAATGTGATCATGTGTCAAACACTGAATCTGATCATGTACCAATCACTGAATCTGATAATCTACCAACCACTGAATGTGATCATGTACCGCTCACTGTATGTGATCATGTGCCAATCACTGAATCTGATCATGTACTAGAATGTGATCATGTACCGATCAATGAATGTGATCATATACCGATCGCAGAACGCTGACTGTGATCACTGAATCTGATCATGGACTGGCGGCAGCTTCATGATCTCATGAACAAACATGGAGTTGTCGAAAGGTTGGGACAGTAGACAATTCTCACTTCTAATCCTAAACAGGTCTTGTTTGTGCAACCACATTATCATATATACCAGAATGTCTCCACACCTTTATTAGCATGATCAGTGCAATGGTAAAATAATATATGTGACCTTTAATAGTTTGGTGATATAATTTGATGTCTAACTTCAACCTTCTTCAAAAGCTTTCATCTGGTGCTTTTTTTTATGCAAGTTAAAAATACAGATCAAAACCTTATGTTAAACCTTGTTGGATTGATGTTAGCTTCTTGAAACCCCTCCAGTACCTAGCTTTATATTGGGGCTCCAAAATCTAGCCAATAATAATTAGACAAAGAGTGACCAAAAACAAAAAAATGTATTTTCATAAACTAGTTGATATGACTCAACTGATATTTGTCTAGTGTTTGATGTGTTTCTCAATACTTAAATACTTTGATAAAAGGTACCATTATTTGAGAACAGTGTTGATCCAGGATGGCAGGGTAGACAAACTATATGTATATAATACTTGACAGAACATGGGTACAAACCAGTGTTAATGAGAGGAGTGGATGAGGTCACCAAAATACCACTAATATGGAAAAATGTGGTTAGTCTTAAAATGTATTTTAATGTGATATTACTTGAAATGTGTTGCCTTGTTTGAAAAGAACACAAAAAATCATGATGTACTGATTACATGTTCATCTAATAACATTTCTCCAAGGGCTACTTTTACTGTAATATCTGTAACACAAACAAAAATCGTCCCATGGTTTGATTTTATCTTGATTAAATACTTTTAAGATATATTTGAAGAAAGAAATATTGAAAGCTTGAGAAGGGATTAACATGATAAACTTTGATAAAGATGAACACAATATATCCATGTCTACAAATATATACTTCCACCTGTATAGTTTGCATAGGTGTAGTTAATCTATGGCTATTTTATATATAATAGCATAGCTTGTATTTGACTATAAAAACACAATCTAATTAAGATTCATCATATTATTATAAAATATTTAATATGAATCAATACCTTTGAACAATGGAAGACTCTTGATGGCTGTGTATTCCACACTAAAAATTAGTCAAACTTATTTTTTGCTATGATTCTGAGATTTGTATCATTGACTTCCATAAATATATCTGGTATGAACATCATGAATGATGCAGAAAGTAAGATAATTTCCACCCTTGTCATGCCCTTCCACCATCCATCCATTCAGTACTAATGAATATTCATAGTCTTGCATAAACATATACTGGTTCAAAGCTGTCTAAATGAAAATGTTACATTAAATTACAGCAGGTGAGACTCACACATCAAACATGAAGTGTTTCGTTGCTCAGTGCAAGCCAAGCAAATACCAAGTTCAGTCAGCAAGTTTGCATTTCAAGGATTTCTTTCTCAGAAACTGCCAGTCTGACAACAATACAGACCAATGATAACACTCAAAACTCCACACAAACCACAACTCGAAAGTAAAACCTCTTTCAATTTGAATGACACATTCTACTTGGGTCCTAGATACATTAGGGAAAATAGTGATGGATTATGTTAATGTGTGATTTGTAATTCACATGCATGTTTAATATAATCAACTACAAGGTAGACATTTATTGAAAAAAAAATGAGAAATTAACAATAAGTATTTAGCCTGGACAGATGACCAAATGTCTTCATCAAACTAACATTTGACAATCAATGACATCACAGACCAGGATCCAGGAAGATTCTTATATGGAGTAGACAAGGATTTACTTTAAACAATGAATCTTAAATTTGGAACAGGAGAGTGAGATAGAAATGTTCATATGTTACGGTTTGAACTACAATACACTACAATACTTAAGCAACTGACCTATCCCAAAAATAATTGCAACAATAATGTAGAAACTATACCTTAAGAAATTTAAAAACATTGTTCAGAAATAATACCTAATATGTCTACAAGTCTCTATAAAAAAATAAAGAAAAATATTTGGCCATTATGGAACAGATATGTAACTTCACTCATTCTAGATTTAGATACGGAATCGAATTGACCTTTTTGTGGCTTCTGTTCATTGATATAAAAGCCCTGAGGATGTTGTTTCTGTTATAGTACCACCCATACATGATCTGTAGAGAATTTCCAAGCCAGGATATCCAGATCCGTGGTTCTGTTCAGTTTAACTGGTCTCACAATTATCATATCAGCCGCATTTTCTCTGGTTCCATCCACGCATAACTTATTTCTTCTTTGATATTTAATTGAGGGTAGAAATACTAAGTATAAAATCCCTTGATGTAAATTTTCTTCATTACTATGGTTCAATATCTACAAATACTTGCCCAAGGACGAACCATAATGAAGTGCCCCCTCTAGCAAGTCATACAATCTTAATCATCATTTTATGAGGATGCTCTATTAATAAAAATATTCTTGAAAGACATCTCCAACATTCCTGAGTGAATTATTTCACTTCCTGATACTTGCTTTCATCCTCAACCAGAGCAGCTTTAACAAGTTGATGACAAAGAAGATAATCATCCTGAAGAAATCAAAGCAACAATAGTTTATGTTTATGTTTGATGGAAGGAAAGAATTAATCTGAATACGATTGAAAAAACAATAAAGGATAAATTAAATTGAAGAACATCTCATTTAAGTTAAATAAGAAAGGTATGGCAATGAAACTGAATGAAACATTGGATCCAAACAAAATTGAATTAAAATGAATTGCACTAAATATTAAACTAAATCATATGTCATTAGCAGTGAATCACATCTCATCACATCAATACAAATAAATCACCTTTCATGCCTACCATTTACTGTGCTTATTACACATACCAATGACTTCATCACATGTGGATTCTGTCCAGTAATTTTAAGAACTGTTTCAAACAACCTCCCTGTTTTACTTCCTCTGATACGAGATATCTCCAATAATATGGAAACAAACACACCGCATCTACTGGCTCCATCCCTTGACAAAAAAAGAGTAAATGAGTAAATAAAAGAGTAAATAAAAACAATTTAAGCATCAGTTTTATAAGGTGATATGTGATAAGTGTTCAAACCAAAGATTCAGAAATTTGATATAAAATTACCATTCTGCATGACCTGTAAGAACAGTCCATGAAAAATGTAAAAGTTGTCTGTGTGACTTCACAGCACCTATTATATTTCACATAATTAACATGTAATATTAAAACAAGGTTCATGGCCATTAGACAGCATTTTCCTTGCAACTCTGGTGCTGAAACATTTCAGCAAATTCCCTTCATAATACTTACATGCAATGAACAACAATAGTTCTCTTTTCCTCTGTTATTGGTTTTATCTTTCCAATCAGTTCAATAATCCCATCAGTCTGATTTGAATCCTGTGACCATTCAATCAGCTGATAGTGTTCCACTGTTACCGCTCTCTGTGGAGATTAATAAAGAGATTAATAAAGATCAACAACATTAATAAAGATCAACAACATTATCCCCAACATGGTAACATGGATTAGTCCCATGGAATCCTACAGACAGACAGACAGCTTCAGTGCTCATCCTTAAATGATGATGTCCAAGAGACAGATGTCATTTTTATTTAATGCCTTGTCTTCCGGTAAGAATACATCTGCAACCCTCATCAATAACTGAGATATAGAGGCAAAGGTCTTTAAATCCAAAGATTTCCATTGATATTCCCACTTTATTTCATTTTAGAGGATGATGAGTCATGTTTCCGAGATCATGTAGGTTAAAAAGATTATTTTTTCTCAAATCTTTTCTATGGATTTTTTATTGATTGAATATATTAGACAATGATAAACTTTAGCTGAGATTTTTCAATTTCAACTTTACCTTAGTATTCTTAGAATAAACAATCAGCCTACGTTGCGAGCAGTATTTATCTTTATCTTCGACATTAGTGCATTCAACTAACATGTTGCCATGTTGTATCTTCCCAGTGTCTGACCAGTAGAGGCAAGTTGTCTGTAAAGGAGGAAGATTTTTGTTAAACAAATATGACTGGACATAGGAATGTTTTCAAGAGGATAACATGATGTCAACATGTAAATTAATGACAGAAGACAGACATAGGTGATGCTAGTTTCTAGGTAATAAACATTTATCTAAAGAATCTACAGCCTGTACTTATACTTAACTCATCATGTCCATTCATTTGGTTGAAGCAGACAATAGTAACACAGTCATAATCATGACCCTTCTCCAGAAATGAATGACAGAAAACAGATATAAGTGTTGCTAGTTCCTTGGTATTATACATTTATCTGAAGAACCAACAGCCTGTACTTATACTAACCTCATCATTTTCATCCATTTGGTTCAGGCAGACAATAGCAGCACAGTCATAATCATGGACCATCCTCCAGAAATCTTCAGCAGTGGAAGGAAGAGGTGACTGGGTCATAATAAAGGCATCTTTACTGTAGCAACTCTAAGAAGTGGATTAAAGGGAAAAACGGCAGAAATGTTCACTGCTATTGAGAAACTCAAAAATTAAAGCTATGAAAGGCACAGTCAATGCACATTTTACCAAAGAAGACACTGATAGGTTTTAACAATGACTTTTTGAACTATTGCTTTTCATTTGGAAATGTGTTTGATAAGAACGAATATGTCAAAGATGGCATTCAGGAACAAGGTATGATGCTAAAATAGTTAATAGCAAATATGAAGTCCATAATACTTACATTAATCACTGCTGCATTAATGTAATCTGTGTTACCAATTAAAGATCCCGGTGTTTGGAGGACAGCTCGTGAAAAATCATCTGAAAATATTAGAATGGTTATATCTAATGAATTGTGACAGGAAAAAGAATCTATTTACAACCATACTAAATATTCACAAATCTATGTGTAAAGATTTTGATAATTAACAATTATTACTGCACAATACGTATAATTAGTAGATTGACAAATATTAACAGTAAGAACAAACACTTTCAACAATCCATGGTTTGTTTGTTTTGATCACACAAACCGATATATTAAAGTCTTATGACACTTCTTATTCTGAACTATAATGCTGCTTACACAGGAACCAACATTTTTAGTACATAAAGTAACCTTGGTTCATCAGTTGAGTTCATACAGACCAAGAAAGGTTGTTTGCTGTACGTTTCAGACAAATCATGTGATTTCTTGGGAATGAAAGGCCCAAACCGTTACACTGAAATGACCATCTGAGGCACATTATCCTATGCCAGAACTGGTCCAATTAAAGCTGTTAACTCAACCCAACTAGGTAGGCTACTCATCCATGCGTGTGTCAATCTCCCTGAAGGTTTATCGACCCTTACCCTCAATCGACATTTGAGTCCAGTTTATCTCAGTCTACAAGTAATTGACACTGTTTGCCAGAACTAATTGGGAACCGCAATTTTCAAGGGAAAATTGCAGTAGCTATGACCGATTTTGCATAGGGAAAATATGCGTTATGTGTATTGAAATGGTAAGAAAACAAACTCCCTCACACCCAGCCCCTTGCCCTACCCTGAACCACACAAATAAACTAATAATTATGCCACATCAAGTAATTTACATAATATTTCTAAAAACTTTAACACCTATAATGTCTTTCCAATACATCCAAAAAGAAACTCACATGGTAAAACAGCAGAATATCTGTTCTTTTTGGCATTATGGCTCTGACGGCCGACAATGGAATTGTGCTGAACAGAAAAGCCTCTACAAGTCTCTAAAATCTGCAGAAAGAAAGGACAGATAAATAACTAACAGATAAAAAAAAGAAAATATGGTATAATATTTGACTATATCAGCAGTGCTACTCATAGTAGCACGGTCACCAATTATCATGAGTTCATAGCCCTGATGTAGCTTAAACTTTTTTGTTTGATTAATTATACCTTTATGCATGCTGTCAAATTGAATACAACCTTACCATACAAATCCATTAAAGTTAAGAATCTGCAGATGATATTCACATTTTGTTGCATTTCCTCAAATTCTTGAGCTACATCTCATCTTTTGTTTCCTCCACCCCTCTTAACATCATCATCAGATATCGTCCTTTTAGATGACAAACAACTCATGAATAGAGATTCAAAGTTAATTATACATACATAACCCTGCCTCACCTTAAATTCATCTTTCTGTTTTTCCAAGTTAATTTCATCCTCTTGTACTGTTTTCTCTGGAGACAACAAATCTACTACCAGGCAATCATAGAGGAACCAGTACTGAACCTAGAAACAGTATAATGTGTACAAAAATATTAAAAATATGATCAAAAGAAACGCATATTCAAATAAATAGATGTAATTATGCATAAACATATTCAAATTTGTTTTACATCAGGACATATCACTAAGCAATTTAGCTTCCTTGATCCAATGAAGCCCTATAAATTCTCTTCTTTTGTGTTTAGGGCAGTAGCCAATTGTTCGGCTAAGGTAATTGGCCAATATGTGGTTGATGAGTGCCCTTAGCCAGTGGAAAGATGGCGTGAGTAGATCTTAGAAAGAAGCAGGACTAGAACATATATATATATCGTTCTGTGTACAGAGCAGAGAAGAGGTCTTTAAGACCAATATTAATGCATTTATCAGTTAACTTTAGTTATCATTACCTGCCTATACCTATGCAAGTAATTTATATATTTATATATTTCATATTTTATGCAACTAGAGTATTGAATTAAATTTTATGCAACAAGAAATCAAATCATCTGTTAGTCGTATGCCTTTGTGATGTTGTATCATATTGAAATGTATTCGGTGGTCTGCAACTCAAACCTTCCTTAGATAGTTACAAACCAATGAATAGATTTCAAATTTATATCAATATTTACCTCATTTTCTATCATGTTCACTCTGCACTTCCTCATTCTATTGACAAACGAGGACACACTCAGACATGTCTTCTTGCTGACCTTCAAGTCATCCATGAGACAATACAGAGCAATGAAGGTACCAGTAGCACCGACTCCATTACTGAAAGACAAACATATACTGTGTGCACTAGAAGAATTTTTCCATCACAATAAATCTGTCACTTGAATGGAAGACTGAAATATTCAATATGTTGCTTGATTATGATATGACTATAGTCACAATGGTTGGTCTGTGATGTCATCAATTCACATTTCTTTACTACTGTATCATCATTTTGTTAATGTTACCAGTCATATATGCCAAGTATCTGCAATGTATTCTCAAAGTTTGGCCAATGTTTATTTCTCATGAATATGCTTTGCTGCTAAAGATATATTAATCGTACATTATACCGAAAAAAAATGTCATCTTTGCAATTAAAAACTCTGTTGCATTCACCTACTAGTACTGAAAATTTGAATCATCTCTTTAGATATCAACTTTGATCTCTGAAATATTCCTTGCAATATGCTCAGTGAAGATACTCCAGAAACCTTTGTAAGACAAAAACCGAAGATGAATGTATTTTACAAAGCCCATAACATATCACAAGTATGATTTTCGTATCAACCTTGCCAAACCTTACCATTTGTCACTGCACATAGCATTTATATGGGCAACTTAAAGTAACTGGAAGATCTGAACTATTAGGTTCCACTCATTTTGTAACAGTTTACGTTCACTGATGTTATGTAACCTCTAGGACACATTTTATATAAACACAAGATAAGACACAACCAGGCTGGCCTTCTTGCTGTCCATAAAGTCATATATATGACAATACAGAGCAATGAAAGTACCTGTAGCACCACCTCCATTACTGAAAGACAAACACATTACGTCTAGGACACATTTTATATATACACAAACTAATACACAAACTAAGACACAACCAGACTAGTCTAACTGCTGTCCTTGAAGTCATCCATGAAACAACATACAAATTAAAACTCATCCTAACACTAGCCTTATAATTATGTAACACAGACACACATCAAACAAAAGAGCTCTACAATATAAATCCTTAGAGCAGATGATAACTCTGTGAAAAATTTAGATAGAATGAAAAATATCTTTTGAAAGGATTTACTTGCAGTGTACAAGAAGTGGTTGGGACCTGGTAGTTTTGAGATCCTTTACTTTCTTCATGAAATCGATGAATAAAACCGACTGAGAAGGAATTCTGTCGTCAGGCCAGGAGAGAAAATGGCAGAGCTTAACCTCATGGAGCTTGTCTCCCTATTAGAAAAAGTAAAATGATAAAGGTCTTCTAGACGACTGATACCTTCCTTGAGATGGCAATTATTTACTCTATATATTACATTATGTACTTAAAGAAAGAGGATTAAGCTATGATTCTTGTGTCTGCAGATACTTAACAGAAGATTAATCTATATAGAGTTAATGTACATTATTCTTTCACTTTTTTCTAGGTAATTAGTAAGCAGTTGTTGGCTAGATATCTTGACAATCTGTATTGATTTAATAAGTATGCATTAGCCTAGAGCGTACCTTGACAATCTTTATCTCTCTAATTGATAAATCCAGATCCTCCAGTGAACTCTTATACCACATCAGAGTGTAATCCCCAATTATCTTGTTAGTTCCTTCTGAGATGGGCCAGTATTGGAAAGACAACATCTAGTCCGGTGGATATAAGCATAAAGCAAAACTGTATTACAGCATATCATTTAGTTAATGTAACATTCAATTAATGAACATATTAATAAAATATAATGAAAACATTAATGCCATGTGCATGATCTCTCTCACTCTTCATTAATTTTTGTTGATGGTATGAAAAGGAGTAATTGAATACAGCAAATTGGGAGAAATTCTTCTTAGTCAATATATAAACATGCTTATAAATGGAATAGAAGCTGCAGATGGTGCGTGTTTATAGTAACAGTGGTGTACATTCACTTCAATTAAGAAGCAGACTGCAGTATGTTTGAAGAAACTGGTTAAAATAAAACCTGAGTGCCAAAAAGGATTCACAGATCTCCAATCTACTCTGGTATCGTTCATGTTCAAAGTTTTATTTGAGAAAAACAAAACATGAATTCTTCCTTTTAAGCATATTACCTTTGGCTGTGAGAGATTAACAATGACTTCCACTTTCTCGAACCAGACCATTTTCCAAAACATCTCAGCTGTTCTCTCATTCGGATCTATAAAAACAAGTAAATCTTACAAGCATTGGCGAGCAGTTACATGTAACCACAATGGTATGTAATAATCATAACACAAAATTCAGGACACTATTACCATATATGCAAATATATGTAATATAACTAAAATAAGGAAGTTATGCGTGCATATGGAATGCATATGAACCAGTTACTATTTGATGTAACAATGAACCTGCATCAAACAAACTAGGAATATAAATGGAATAAAATTAGATTCATAATGCACACAAGGTTTGATAAATATTTCTTTACAATACTAATAAATACATACCTTGCGAGGCAATAAATGTCTGTGGGTGTTGCACCTAAAAATATAAACAAAAGTCCAACATGTGAGTTTGGAAGTTTCATCTCACGACAAAACTAAATGCAAAGCAAAAAAGAGAAAAACACAACTTTCTCTAATTCCTGCAAAATTTATTCTGAGAAATTTGATTACTGACTATAGCTTTTCATTTCACGGCATTGAAACTCCCAGAATTGAGGTTTACTTATTGTGTATGAAATACTTGACGTACTGATATCTTAGAAGTGAAATACTCATGATAGAAATATGATCAATATAAAATAGCTGAGTCATCTTAGAAATATGATCAATATAAAATAGCTGAGTCATCTTATAATGGTTAAAGTAAGAGCAAGAAATTTACATGAAATTGCTGATGATTTCTGCAATCAAAACCAAATGTTATCAGTGAAGAGCACAAGGTCTTTAAACAGAATATACTGTTGTAAAAAAAGTGATGTTTGTGAGCAACTTAAAACCCATGGTCATCATTTCAATCATAGCAGTGGTGTACACAATAGAGGGGAGGGCTGGGGTGGCATGACTCCCTCCCCACTTCCATCATCAGTCAGGGGATCTGTTCACGCTTCAAAAGCATATATCAGCACTACTTTACCCTTAGACCTAAAGTGTAGTCTAAATGTGCCTTGCAATGCACCATTTGATGTCTAAGCTTTGAAGCTCTTTTTGGGAAAGCACCCCACTATCTGGGAGTCTCATTCAAACACTGTGAAACCACACTTATCTTTTGTAACATTGTTTCATCCACCTAAGACCCATCCTGCAGGTCCATACCCCTACAAAAATTTGTCTAGGAAATTAAAGATTCCATCCTCATCCCAACACCAAACTCCCCATACTACCTTTGAATCCTGCACATCACTGATTCATATCACATATGAGTATTAGAACTTGACTAGTTCCTATAAAATAGCAGGCTACAATTTAAAATTTCAGATGAAAGTGTAAATTTGTATATGATTAACCCAAAGATCATCA
>KN885309.1:118585-131929 GCA_000934455.1 Apostichopus parvimensis
GTGCTCTATTTCATATTGAATACTTTCAGGACCAAAATTATCACATGTGTTTTCCTAACTTTTGCTACAAAAACAATATTTTTATCTTATTACCCAATTGTTCTTGTGATGCCACAGGCAGGGGAGGAAGGGGGTAGGAGGGCACAAGCTCCATCAAAATAAAAGTTCTACACAATAGAGTATGTATCCAAACTTTTGAGAACCAAGGAAAAACAGCTCTCTTGCACCAGGCCATCAACAGAACAGTTATTGTACGGGATGCAGCTAACATTTCACAATATTGTAAATAGGACGTGTCCACAATATTTTAAATAGTTATGTACAAATGATACAACATATCGCAGCAATCGATAAATGTTGCATGGAAATTGGCTAGAAAGGTTCTGACAGGGGAAGTAGAAAACAAATGATGTTACTGTTTGTTTACTTTCTCTGCACTGGGAATCTGGTCTGGCAAACAAGCATCTTGCAAGCTTGCAAGTTGCTTGTTTGCCTTGTTTGCCATCTAGATGCTATGCACATTACAGTATGTATAGTATGTGTAATCGTGTATAGTGTAAACATACACACTTACTAATCAGATTTTTACTGTTTAAAAGGACACAGTTCAGTGCTGGAACACATGGGGGGAGGGGAAGAAATTCAACTACACATGTTGAACCAGAGACAAGCGCAGATGAGGATGTGTTTGGTCGGATAGTGACAGAGTAGATATACTTACAAGTTAGCATAGCCAAAGTTAGGCCTAAGTTAGGCTTAGTTTGCAGTAGACTAGATAATCAATATCAAAGGCTAGCTGTTACAAAATGACAGTTGAAATTTGTGAAGGATCCTCAGCCCTAGCATCCTGCATACAGAGCTAAAAATCCGCTGACCAAACTGCATTTTCTTGATGTACAATTTCGTTGCAGATGGCACATGTTACTTTTCTTAACAATGTTAGCATCTTTTTGGTACGCTACACTCTGGTCAGGGATATACTACCCCTGTGACATCAGGATACGAAGGCAAGCTTGAGTTCTCATATTTGACATGCGCGCTAGATTTGGATTTAGATAGGATGTATACTGCAAGTTAAAAATAAATCTGTTACGAGTAGCTTGACCTTAAACATTCTTCCATTTAATTATAGTATTTCTATAATTGTCTTAACATACATCAATATATCCAGTACCCTCTCAGTAGAAGTTTAAAAACAGAATTATCATATTTTTCAGTAACTTTTCATAGATAAGAGCACTATATCATCACACAGGTTAATACATAAACTACATACTACCATAAACCAGAGTATGAAAGTAACACACCCCTCCACACCCCTGTTCCCATTTCCATGCTGCTAAGATAAATGAAGATCATTGCTGGCATGTTATCTATCAATCAGTAATCAGCTGCTTGTACTAGTTACCTTGATTACACGCTGTCCCAGTCCAGGGTACAGCACACCCATTCGCACAGTTAGCCTCAACTTCACTGCATGCATCCTCTCCACTGGAACAGGAGCAGGGTAGGTTGCAGAAGTCACCATAAACACCAACAGGACATGGGCCATCTACCAATAACAGAATTAGAAGTAATATACTTGAAGTGGTTATTAAATTTAAGGAAGTCACTGGTAACACCAACAGGAGAATTAGCTGGTACTTGAAATGATATTTTACCAAGTTATAGAACATTAAAGTACTGAGACAACACATCAGGACTTTAACATTTAATAGAATACAATTAATTTCAATGCTTTGTGCCATATTTAGACAAAGAAATATTTGAAAACTTTAATATAAGTACTATGCAATCCATTGATGATGTTGCAGGTTTCATCCCAAAATTTGGTTAATATGACCAATTTGAAATCGATGTCATCACAATGGTTCCACAAGTTTGAAATACATGAGTCTTGAATTTTACTGACCCCATGACATTTAAAACATTATATAAATACAATCTAAACATTCATTCACACAGTGCATTCAAACATTCAATACTTCCTCACATTACAAGACTTTTCAGTTAATTTGTGCTTTGACATGTCCACACAATACTTAATTTAAATTAAAACAATCTTGTTAAGCAATCAACTTGAGTCAATGTAATAACCTTGACTTGAAATAAGTCAACCAAACATTTAAGGTTATTGTGGAAAATGCACACGTTTGAACGTGTACCTCCTTTCATCATGTGACCTATAGTATTTTAGACTAATTTATGCACTGTAGATATGTAGTCTGTGATATCCTAATCGTGTTGGAAGACTTGGCAGAATTTGACCTTTGACCCTATTTGATCATATGACATTTGGCATTTTTAAAATTAATCAATTCTCTGTAGACATACAATCTGTGATAACTTACAAGTCATAGATTTGATGCATAGTCCATAACAATATGTAGTTTGGATTAGTTTATATCAACATGTAGTAGTTAATAGTTAGTACAGAGTAGCATGCAGATCAGCAAGCAACCGTTTCAATAAATCATGAAGTCACCAACTTAAAGTATATAGTCACATCTCCCTCTCTCTCTTGTTTTTGCTTGATCACACACCACTGTGACAAATTGGTGGAGGAGCACTGTGACAAAAGACACGCTTATATTAGATACATCTTTATTGTCATCACAACTATGTGCGCAAAGCTGCTGTGGTGTGCTCAATAAAGTTAACAGATATATAGTAATGTTATGTTTTTATTAATGAAAGTTGGGGTTTTGTTTTGTCTTTGTAATTCATACCTTATATGCATTAACCTGAAACATGAAAAACATGTTGGTATGTGCGGGATTTATTGACTCCATTTTTCTGTCTTACCAGGGAGTTAGGATATATGGCTTGTAGCACTACAGTATTACTAAAGAATTAGCAAAACTACCTCTGTAGCCACAAAAGCAGCAGCTTTTTTTATGTTCAAATGTATTGTTTAAGTAGCAGAATTTAGTTATGGTGAGTTGCTTCTAAAATTTCTTGTCACAGTCTTGTATAACCTCTAACTGGTCGCAAGGTGTCTGCAATAATACATGTATACAACACTGTTCTGCATAGCCTGCAGTTGTTTGTTGTGTATGAAGTTAATGTCTATTGTCTTGTTGCTAGAACTTCTGATCAGCTATTGATTATACTTGAATAAAGTGAGAGATGTGTGTGTTCAAGGAACCAACTGTGCTCATTATAATCTCACTTGGCAATCACAGTCACCACCATATAGCACTATAATGACATAATGAAAGTACATACATTGACAGTTTGTTCCTCTCCAGCCATCCTCACATTGGTTATCTTCACACACACCAGTGTCTAAAGCACAGGGAGAGTTATCTGCACAATGACACTCCTGTTTACAGTTAGCACCAAACTTCCCTGTTTCACACTCTGGAAAGAATTGAAGAAGGAAAATGTAAGTCACGACATTGCTGATGAAGTACTGAAACATGGTTGTGATATCAGAAAACTAAAGAGCACACATTCCAGATATGATCTACACTGCTAAAATAATCTTTCTGAGAGACCTGTAATGTGCAAAGTGATAGAATGTATACTATCAATGAAAGTCAACAAACTTCCTACAAGGTACGGTACCTAGTCATAAAAGTGACATTTCTTCCAATTTTACAGAATGGATAATTGGATGATCTCCCTTATTTCAAATATCAGGACGCTGTCTCTACCAAAAACAAAAGCCACAAATAGAGCTTATTGAATAATGACACCACTAACACCATTGAAACTATTGTCAGCATTGAAATATATACGGGTATAGCTCCTTACCGCTTTACGACTCGTTAAAAATTCAGATAAAAAAGTATAATAAAAATGCAATGTTATCACTTAACAATATGAATGTAATATCTTCCTTTTGGGCAGCTTCTTTAACTAAAAGATAAAGAGCAAATTCACTGTCAGGACCACAATTTCAGTTTATTTATTACCACCATTTCAACAACAAAGAAACCAAATCAGAAAAACCTACAGTGTATAAATTAAGTAATATGACATTGATGTTCATATCAACACATATAGCTTACCAGATAACCTAACTTGATGTACATATGCAAAAAGTGTTGTAAACAACAGTTTTTGAGAGCGGATCACACATGTTTTACTAATATGATGAACATTAATGTTTCCAAATTGAAACATACATCAGGGAAATAATGTAAACATGATACAAAGAAAGGAAGACCTCATCGTTATAGAGTCTGTATCTACAGCCTATCATTTACTCTAAGCAATTGTATTGGTGACTATTCTAATTGACTCAACAATCTGTTTGTTATACTTTCTTATAAACAAAGTATTATTGATACCTTCTGTACAGTTTAGTCCTTTATAGCCAGCAGGGCAGAAACAGCCAAGAGGATCAGGATAACAGATGATTGCACCCTGACATCCATCAGCATGGTCATCACCAGAATCATCACATTTATATTCAGCATTCTGACCAAAGACATTCCTGCCATGAACTGTTGATGAAAATATGTATATATTTATGTAATTTAGATCCTCCTGCAAACAGGAACTCGCGAAGAAGCCATCATTGGCTTATCAAAGCCTCAAACTGACCGAAGTCAGTCTCTTAGATTCATATTTAACGTCCATGATTATGAATTGTCAATTATTAACAACTCTGCAACTGGACGACTAACATTAATCTTGGAGTGACTCGAACTCGGGACCTTATGATTAACCTTATGATAACCGCTGAGCTATCACTCCACTCGCCTTTGTAATATGGCGAATATCCCCTGCAGCTTGGTAGAGATGGTACTATCGTTGCCCCTAGGGAAACTTATTTGGTAGGCTATTTCGGAAGCCTAAATCCAAGAAGCTCAACTCAATATATGATTAAAAGATGATTTATTCTCACCCTGATACAATTAAAAGTTCAACTAAATGCTGTAAAATTACTTGATGATATTGATTGGAAACAAGCAAATAGGTATATATATTATATGGCAGTAATATAGTGAGCACTGGTGGTGGGAAGCCAACACAAGTTAGCAAGACAACATGTGCGAGAGCATTGAGGTCTTTGACTCTTTACTCCCAAGCTATTATGGAAGCCAATGAGCAGAATACCTTACCAGTTAAATGAGTAAGATAAGAATTTTTCACCAGTTGAGCATAGTGCAGTGTTACATTGTTTTAGTTTTGCTGTGTCATCACAAGTTGTATTTGAACACTGTCAATTATTATTAACTTATTATGAAAGAGATGTACTGTGTTCATTATACAGTTTGGTTTGCATTCAGAGCTGTCACGAATAGTAGTATTGCTTGTTTGGTTATTGTATTTTCTTTTATGTATTTCACATTATTTTTGTGTAAGTGTGATTATCTGTGAAATTACTGTATTGGCTGAGACTGTTGCCCCTGGTGTGTAAGAACGTTTGAATTTCATTTTGAAGAACTTCATGTTAGCCATTTATTCCATCTGGCATCACGATTCCTTGCAATATATATTTTCATTTGTCCATTTTTGACCAAATGGATTGTTTATTGTGTTTTGTCTGTTTACCTCCGGAATGGCTGTCATTTTCTCCCCAACGGAAAACTCCTGCAAACCTAGTCTGACAGAGGCGAAGGTACTTAAATCTGTAATATTTCTCGCTATCTGCGGTTTGCTTCACTAATAATCAGTGAAGTTAGAATTAATGTTGACAAGATTTCTGACAACAAATACCAGATCAGTTACACAATCTGGTAAACCATAACAAACATCGAGAGCATCTAGTTACATGTTTATTGGTTGATTAATTATGGTATCATCCCTAACATTTCTCAAGAGGTGAAGAGTACATTATTAATCTGTGTTGATTTAGAAATTCTTCGCTAAGTACTGCTTGAGGGTAAAAGTACTTAACAGGATAATCATGCATTGTTAATTGTTTAGACAACTTAACTAAAAACTTACTATTTTCACAATTGTTTCCACTGAATCCAGGAGGACAAAGACACAGACCAGTTAAATCTGAGCAAACTCCTCCGTTGATACAAGGTTCACATGTATTAGTACAGTCAGGTGGACTCCACATTTTCTCTGGACATTCTTAAATGTAAAGGAGTGAAAAATATATCAGTAGCATTGATGAATCAATTTGCAGATATTAATTAAGTGCTTACATTTTGTACTTTGTTGTTTTCATACATTTTGTTCTTGGTCCTTAGCATGTTTTTCACGATGTATAAAAAAAGTGTTATTGTATCCACTGTATTTAAACATACAACATTCTATCCTTGATGTAATACAAAGGTTCTAGCTACCAAATTTATGCAAACATAAGACATTCTGTACATGATGTAATACAAAGGTTCTACAGATCAATTCATAAACATACTCCCCCACCCCCCCCCACCATAACATACAAAGGCTATACAAAAAAATATATAAGACCTAAATCATGCTATCCTTGGTGCAATGCAAAGGTTCTATACAGACCAAATTATAAACATGCAACATGCTATCCTTGATTTAATTGAAATGGTATTACAGACCACAGCTATTTAAACATACAACATGCTATTATTTATGTAAGACATAGGCTCTTCGGACCAAATCTTAAACATAAACCATGTCCTTAATTTAACACAAAGGGTCTACAAACCAAATCTTAAACAAACAACATACTATCCTTGATTTAATTCAAAGGCTCTACAGACACACCAAAGCTTTTCAAACATACATGTTATTATTTATGTAATGCAAAGGCTCTACAGACCAAATGTTAAACATACAACATGTTATCCTTGATGTTATGCAAATCTCAATGTTTTACAGACCAAATTTTAAACATATTTGTTAACAATATGATTTTGTTAACATTCTTCTACCCTCAGCCTTATACCGTGACATTTTTTTAATTACTCTATCTAGTTATTATAGGGTATCTGTATGATCGAAAAGAGATCCATTGCATTTTCAGATCTTGAAATCATGTTATGAGCAAGGCATACCATACAAACACATTCACGTATACACATGTCATTTGGATTGCATAGCTTAATGAATGTTATCTGAACCAAATATAAGTAAACGAGATATGTACATTGTAAGAAATGTGTCAGTCATGAAGATGTCAGTAAACTCAACAGTCAGTCTAAACTGATTGCCTATATATACATTTTGGGTATATTAGTATATCATCCCACACTACATTCTTGCATGAAATACTTCACACAATGTACTCTTGTGGTGGTTGCACAGTAGTTGGTGGTAGTGCTGATAGTTGACTCTTTCGTTTGTAGTCGATAAATCGCATAGCTCTTCTCGCGATTACTGCAATTACTGGGTTACAGTTATGACGTCATCACTGTCATTTTTAAATTGCAGAAATACAGTCAAAACCAAATCTTTCTCCTTAATGCACCGTCTTTATTTGTTCTTCCGTGTCGTAAAGTGTGGTGTTTAAATCATGGTAAAACTTCTACCAATCAAAATCTGTGAACAACTTTCAATCTACAATGTTTCTTAAAGTCCTTCATAGTTATTTAAAAACTTTCAAATGAATCTATGAGGCTGCTACAACTACTAGCACTAATAAAAGCAAACCTGTAAAACAATAAATAGATGTAACACCTTTTAGCGGTGTAAAGATTGGTTTTTTACGCCCAGGAAAGAACCTGCATGGGCACGAAAACTAAACTACCGAACGACTGATCCGCTCTCAACCCCAGTCCCCTTGCATCGGGACTGTGACGGTGATCATCGTCGGGTGTGCATCACCATTCCCTTCGAAAGGGAACAAATACTACACATGATCTTAGTCATGTGAAGTTTAGTATGCAAGAGTTCAACCTTCAAGGTTCTAGGCTCTAGCATAGCGCGATTGCAGGCACATATGTGCACATTTTTTGCACACTACACCACAAACGACACACACTCGATCAGACATCCGATAAATGTGAACCAGGTTGGTTATGAAGTAATTGTGAACATGTTTGAAGATGTGACAAATACTTTCGCAATCGTAAAAATTAAACATTGCTAGGACTGAATGTTGCACTGCAGAACAATCGTATTACTGACCGGAGCAGGTGCTTGGTGATTTTTAACAGAGCACAGAGCTAGTGTAGCATCAATTGTGAGAACCTGTACCTTTGCAATATTTGTTGACAAACTGCTTTAGTGTTGGTTTTGATAGGTTAGGCTATTTTTAAAAAGCAGATTCTGTAGTAGTAGCTTGTAGTCGAGTGATTGCAACTTATGTTTTGAGCGCAGTTATTCAAACTTCCAAAAAGTAATCGAGACTACAGGCGATTAATCGATTACGACTATCAGCACTAGATGGTGTTCCTATATTATTCAGTTCTTTGTTAAAAAGAGGTCAGCAACACCCTGTCTACTGAATGGGATTTAGGAAGAGAACTGGCTCGAATCCAACAGAAGCTTTCTTAGATCAAATTGTCTTGCAAAACCTTGGGCGATGAGAACCACGCTAGACAACCATGCATGGCTTCGTTTTGACAAAACTTCTGAGTATGTACTGTATATGTATTGTATATGTACAACGCTGCCTGTTATCCCTCTTTTAGATGAATTCACTATAGTAATTGTATGATATCTATTATGACTCATGGCAGCAATTGTCTGTTCAAAATTCCAATGTTTATGACAAATAAATACGTATCACATAAATTTACAATCTGAGTTGTTAGCAGCTGTGTATTATAATGGTCTAAAACATACTGCATATAAGTCAATTTGTGCCTATAGTCATCCTTAAATTCAAGATGAAAGTTCTAAAAGCACTCTTACAAGAGCTTAGTACCACCATAACTGAGTATTTTCAACAAATATCTAAGACATGCATCCAAAATCCTTCCTTAATTACCAATTATATTAAACAATAATTCCATCATAAGCCCAATGGGTACTATGGTTCCTTGCAAGTTTGGCTGCAATCCAACTGAAGGCTGCAGAGTTATTGCAATGTAAAGATTTTTACATTTGACCCATAACCTCATTTATATTCAAAAGGTCAGCACCAAAAACATTAGGGCACACCTTCTCACTACAATACATCTACACAGCAAGTATGACAAATGTCCATCACTCAGTTGTTGAGTTATCATGGACCTAAGCAAGTGTCACAGACGAACACACACATACACACGCACCCACATACATGTAGGCTGAGGACCCCATTGTTTTGTTTTTTCATTACAGTCCAATTCCACATACCCTAACCTTAGCAATGCCCCTTATTGATATAATTCTTCTTCAGACAATGTGATTCTTTTCAACTGATGTCTGAGGACTTGGAATTCCTTTGTTCCAAATCCTCAGTCAAAATACCAAACAAGTGCAAACTGTCTTTAGTGATATTATACCTCCTTTTTGATCCTATCAAAGTCCTGCTAGGTCTTTAAACTAACTATTTGCAGTTTTGATTTCAAGTTCCTCCTCTTAATTCCCACAGAGTTGGAATAAAGAACTATAACTTGTTCGGTCCACTTTCTAGCCCGTATTTTCAGACACCGAAAAACATAACCAAAAACTTATGACCATGAGTTGTTAATTTCTTTCTAAATCCTGATTGGTTTATTCAGTGACAGATTGAATGAATAGTAAAGATGTTTTGCTTTTGAAGTAGGTGATATTGAATCAATCATTCATCAGATTCCACATCACATGTGAACCCAAGCATACAGGCAAATTAGTTCTTATATAGGAACCAACCAGTGCTCAAAATCAATATTACGGCCATATAATATGTACCTACTTGTTTGTTTCCAATCAGTATCATGAAGCAATTTTACAGCATTTAATTGAACTTTTAATTGTATCACGGAGTGAATAAATCATATTAAAATCAACAGAATGTTTTAATCACATATTTGAGTGGAGCTTCTTGGATTAAGGCTTCCGAAATAGCCTACCAAATGATTTTTCCCAGGGGCAACAATAGTACCATCTTTACCAAGCTGCAGGCAATATTCTCCACATTACAATACACACACACATACCATCACCATCCCATAGACTCCTTTCACCTCAGTTCCAGCAAGGAATTATAAAAAACAAAAACAAAGAGAGAGTAATATGTTTTAGATTTTAGTGGCACTATGACATCAGAGATTAAGGAAAACACTAACATGATTTTTTTTAGCTTTTTACACAACGTTTATCACAATGATTTCTGTCATTTAAGCCATTGAAGATGCTTGGAATTGTTTCCCCTTTAATAACTACATTCTATTTTATTGAATATCCATGCAGTGTTATAAGTATTGTAATGAGGAATACTAAATTGAATAGTACACACAAGCATGAAAGTCCAAAGATATACCCACCTCTGACAATCACATTCATGATGGCATGGACTTGTTCATGGTATGCACCATTTTCATAGCTCTCAAAGACAACAGATTTCAAAGCACTAGCATCACCACAAGATGTCTTTCCCTTACAGGAGCTGCCTGTTGACCCGTCTGGATCAAACACACCATCTCTCCTCCAACGAAGCCTTGCCGTATCTATGCTTGACTCAATCATGACAGTCACGTTATCGCCCATTGATGCACCAGTGGAATATTCCAAAGCTTTAATAGTTGCTGAGAAGGAATTTACACAGTAAGGTAAGGTAAGGTAAGATACCAGCACACAGTCTGTTGTAGTTACACATTTTTGTGGTAATATTTTGCTGTAATCATTGTCATGGTAAATCTTTCTTTAAAATCTCAAAAATGTTTCACTTCACTTTTTTATTTTGGTTTAAGTACTTGCTTAGTCAAGCAACAAAAATTGACGCAGGCATGTAGATGAATGTGAATTTGAACTTTTCTGTGTATGTGCATTAAGAAAATGTTTCACAAACTCATCCTATATGTTAAGATCAATGGAGTTTAACAGTTGCTGTGTGGGTGTATGCCTTTATGGGATGTATGACATCACAAACTCAAGGGTCAACATTTAAACAAGATGCATTTATGTTTCGCTGGCATAAAAAATTCATGTTTCGATGGCATAACAATCTGCGAATTCTTAAGAATCTGATATCTTAAGATTATTTCCCTTCTTCAGATATGCTTACACAATTTCACAGATTTTTCTGTTTCATTCTTGAGAAATAGGACCAGCATGGTACACATGAAACAAACAACTGTAAAGGCGTTGATACTAAATGGATACATCCAAGTTTCATTTCTTGAGACATTGTGTTTGCACATTTTGATTTCTGATGACCTTTGACATAAACACAGAAAACACCAGGGTTCCTATATCCATGCGAGATACATCCCAGTTTCCCTTAGAAACAATCTTGTATAAAGATTTCAGACTTTGACCGCTTATGATCTTTGACTTCTAATAAAACAGTAGATTTCATCTATGTTATATGTGATATAATTTACATTAGATGCATGCACATTTCCTGGTGAATTTCGGAAAACAAACTTCCAAAGCAGATTCAATGTTTCTCATTCTAAATTCACTGACCAGGTGGATTTAATGGAGAAAAGCTGTCGCAACCGAAAGAAAGAAATTTATTTTCTGTTGCCCTTATGACGCGAATGGTTTACCATAAGATCACTGCGACTGCCCATATCAGCATGTTCATTACACAAATGTAACCTATATAAACTTGTATCCTCCACTTTATTTACCCAATTTCATGGAGGAAACGTCTGAAAGCACCTGTTTATACCTTGCAATGGAAGGAAATGACACGATTTCGAAAGCTACATAGGTAAGACGGAAAGAAAGATACTATTCAAGAGAATGGAGCTAACACAGGCTAGCACACAGGTATAACGGTTGTAAACAACACAGAGAGATTTGATTGGCGCATGATCTGTTGGCCGGGGCTTGCAAATTTTGATTGAGGTTTGTAGAATCTACAGACTTGTTAAAAGATCTGGCGAATTTTATTCAGCTCAAAATGTTTTAACGACAGATAACTCAATTAAAATACTGATTATTAATATGAAAATTGCATAGAACGGTGTTATTTTCACTGAGCTTTTAAGCTGGAAAGAATTTGGCAAACACACATTGAGACTTTAAGCATGTGTATCAACTTATGTCTATGGATTTATGTTAACTTACCCAAGGATTGGCATAGAATCCATGAATGATATCACATTTATGTACACCCTGCATGCAATGATTTCCTTTCCCTCTCCCAGTACAGTTGTCTTTTATTGTAGCAATATCTAGTTATCAATTTAATCTTCCCGTTCTTACATTGATATTTATAGTTTCATCACTGAACTTCAAATTCATGGCAACAAAGAACCCTTGTAGAATAATCCCATGTATTTTATTTAATACATCATCATGCAAATTCTTTATGCTCTCACAGATTTAATTAATTTTTCTAAGTGATGTAATGCATTCATTGTTTCCATGATATCTGCTTGACTTATAAATCCTACAATTTAGGCTATATATAGTATTAGTGATATTCATGTATAGAGTATCTCCTTCTCTACATGAAGGTAGTGGCTTTCCCTTGCATGATGGTTTATGTAAAGATGGGCGATTTGTGTTATAGACTTTTTCCTAACCTTTCATGCACACTGTGTCTATAGCAAGGTATGGGTGCAATATCTTGTCCTATTGTATGGTCCTGTCCCTCCTACTAATTTGTTTCACTTCAAATATACCCTCACATACCATTTTCATTTGTTACTAAGACCCTCCATGCAACAGCTGGGCTTCCATCTTCTGTTACAGTGATGGTGTAGATACCAGTCCTAGCAGCTGTCTCCATGGTAGTAGGTAGGGTAAGAGTAGCAGGTTCACTGTTGATGTTTGTCATTGCTTCATCTGGTACTCTAGGACTATTGAGTGTAAACATAAAACCATGAGGGTCTGTCCCACGAAGAAGCACTGCTTTATCAAATGTTACATTGGCTGTTTGGGAACCACCTGTGTATACTTCAATGGTAGTTGGATTTGTTGCGGTTGCTACGGGACTCCTTACCACAGCAACATAGGGAGGATCAGACTGACCTGGTAACAGGAATAGAAAATGATTTACTTGATAAGGGTTCGACAAAGTGTGAAGAAGATCCTGGAGCAGTAGACATTTTGCATGTTCAACAAGATCTTAACTGAAACTCCAAGGTAAAAAGGTAGGTAATTCGGTTAATCTTAAGAAATCTGTCAGCCACTTGATGGTTTTTACATATTCAGCGCTAAGACTGTGGAGGTTTCGATAACATATATTAGTTTAATTAATATCAAACAAGCGTCAAATGGTCAAACCCCAGTAGGTATAGAGGGGAGCGTGGGATTTGTTGGAAAGCATGGTAAAATTGAAATGTTTTAAATTTTCTGATGCAAGTTTTGCAAACAGCTAGTTGTAGGTATACTAACGACAGTTATTACATACAAGACTGGTGCCACAAC
>KN885310.1:0-21265 GCA_000934455.1 Apostichopus parvimensis
TGTTAGATGGTGGTTGTTTGTTTTTTACTTGTATGGTAGGCGTCTTGTTTGTCTCTTCCTTGTTTGTGTCTTGATTGGTGGATTGTTTCTTGGATTGAATCATTGTCGATTCGTTGGTTCTGTGTTGACCTCTTTGTTTATTGGTTGACAGTTGGTTTGTTGATTGGGTTGGCTGTTTGTGGCTGTTATCTTTGTACCTCAGTTCCTTGCTTGTTTGGTGGTACATGGTTCGTATTTGGTTCATTGGTTGGCAGTTTGGTTTGTTGATTGGTTTGTTGGTTGGGTTGGCTGTTTGTGGCTGTTATCTTTGTACCTCAGTTCCTTGCTTGTTTGGTGGTACATGCTTTGTATTTGGTGGGCAGTTGGTCTGTTGGTATGTATGTGGGTTGGGGTAAGTTTGTTGGGTTTGCTGTTTGTGGTTGGTTTGTTGGTACATCTATTTTTTTGTATATTGGTAGTAGGTGGGGTTGATTTGTTGTTTGTATGCTGGTTGGGTCGTGACAGTTGTTATACCAGTGTGTGAACCTTGAGAATATTATTTTATGTTATTTGTGACAGTATGAATAGATTTCTTAATATTAAGGATATGATGGCATTTATAAGCAACCAAATGAACCAGTTTTTGCACTACTAGAGTTTAAAGTGGTTGACATATTATTTTGTTGAGATATATATTGATTGATTACATTGTTTGGACAGTTTATTGATCGATGGATCTACCGATGCCTTTCGATTGCAGACTCGCTGATGGCGACGTGTCCACGTTTTGGCAGTCCGATGGTCCGGCCCACTCCCATTGGATCAGACTGAAGATGAAATCAGGAGTCTCCCTGAATAGCCTCTCCATACTGGTTACCCGTAGCGACCAGAGCTACATGCCACAGCACATCGTTGTAGCTGCAGGGAATTCCCCGGGCTCTATGGAAATGGTGAAGGATATCCACATACCAAAGTAAGATGGGTAATGGATCGAAGCATCTGGAATAGATTGATGGATTTTTAAAGGCTAAATGAAGGATCAAAGAGGGATTGAAGGATCTTAAGGAATAATTAAATGATATAGGGGACTAGGACATATTAACATAGGATCTGAGATCGTAATTGAAGGATCCTAAAGCGATAATTATAGTAAAAGGAATGAATGACCCTAATCGATATGTTACAGATATGGGTGGGATAATTGCAGACCAGAAGTCGATCTTTGAAGAAATCAGAAAGGCATAACCGAAAGATCAGGAACCTGAATCCCATTGGATGAAAGAATCTTCAGTCAGTCTGCTAAGGACGATAAAAATTGTTATATTCGTTGGTAAATAGAAAATATAGGAAGAAAGTATAAACTATAGGATCGTACACAACAGAAATTCAGGTTCAGTTAGGAACGAACAAGCAATGTCTCATTCTGTCTAGATAACCCCCTCCCTCCACCCCCCCGGGACACCTTCATTTTCACAATGAAAAATATAATATATCGCATCTTTAATGTATTAAGCTGCTGTAATGCATTTCTCAACATTCATATGCCATTTAATGAGAAACTTGAATAAGATCATTTTATCATGCTATACTCACTTTTGTCTCATACATATTCATTGAACCTGGTTTTGTATTCCATACAAACCACTGAGAATCTTTGCTTTTTGCCTCTGCAGTAGTTACCCCAGCGACGAAGTGACTCTTCTGGACAACGCCAAAATCAGAAGTCGCTTCATACAGATCAACATCAAGAAATGTCAATACGAAGGCTGTGATGTCAGAGTTCACGGGCTGAAGGCAGTGGGATCCAGGTAAACTTGGTTTTGTTTGTCTTTTGAAGACTTTTTCAGAACCGACTGAGTAGAATGTGACCGGATGTATTATTGGGTAACCTCATACAGTTGCATTGGTTGACGCATTGGGTTCTCAGTTTTTGAGGATACATCACTAGTACCGTATCGGAACTTATTTGTGTTTCTTTCCATTTCTATATTTTACCGAGGCAAACCATAAGGAGTTTAAGAATGATAACCAGGTTTTTCACTGATCTTTGCAACTTTGTTGTTGTCAAAATTGGTGTCAAACTTGGTGTATAGAAGGTTTGAATCTGTGATTGTTTCTTGTTAATAGCTGTTGAGAATTTAATAGAAGTCAACCTGTTGGACAATAAGCCAAGCTTCATAGAGTATACCCAAAGAGTATTGTACTAGCAAATGTAATCATATGTACTAGGAGTGGAATAAATTAATGAAACAACCAGCTACCAGCCAATTAAAACATACATGAAGTAATGCAGATAACCAAAACTTAGGTAAGTCACAGCTTTGTATACTTGCATGTGTACAGGGAGTCTCAGTTTCAAGATTTATCAGACCAGTGGGTAGTGTTTACAAACTTGTGTTCATTCTTTTGCCAAAGGGCTAAATCCTGAGGAAAAGAAAGTACCGCATGATAATAATGTGATTGTAGGGAACCAGTCAGAATTGAAGAAAAAGAAGATGTTGTCTATATGTTATAGTGGAATGATTAATGTGGCTTTGATTGGGCATTGCCAAGATGAAAGTATCGGAAGTATAACTTACTCTCTGATGATTCAGCTGTCTTGACTTTTCCTCACAGGGTGGTGACAGGGATGGAGGTCAACATAGCAGAGACATCGGCTGTCTGGTACTTGTCTATCCTTTCAGCGACTGCCACCGCTGCCATCCCAATGGCACCTCATCTACAAAGTGCCATATTAGAAAACACAAAGTAAGTAGACACAATCGGACTATCTTTGTACTGTATATGAATTAATTTGGCAATTCAAGCAATTTTAATATCCCAATCCTCCTTCAACACGAGCCCACATATCCCCACACTCTCCCCCTCTTACTCCCTTCCCCAGCCCTTCACTCCATGACTATTTATGATTTAGATAAGAAACTATAAAGTTACGGTTTAAAGGATGAAAGGTTTAATTTCGGAACAGTGCAAATTGAACAATTTATTTAGAAATATTCTGCAGAAACCCCTTTTTTGAGGGATACACCTCTGAAGCAATACCAACCTACATAATCATCATCGGAAACATTTTCATTTTAACTCAAGTAGTTGCCTCGTCTAAAATTTGTGACTTTTTATTTTGGTTCACAGAACAGCCCTTCAACAGATGCCTCCTTTATCACTATGCAAACTCTATTGTAAGAAGAACAGTTTCATCACTCCAAAGATACTCGATCAAGCCGAAGAATTCTTGGTTACAGTCTCGAAGTAAGGATGAACAAAAATGAATACTTTATGAAATAATTGACTATTTACTAAGATTGGTCTTTCAGACATAATGTAGCCATTGTCTAGATCAAGGTTGTGCAAAGTAAACCCCTAAGCAACTTTTCTGCTGTCTGCCAGAACGTTCAATGTCAGAGTTCAATCAATAACTGAAAGGAAAAACTTATAACATTTTGGGGAGTTGTTGTTTATAGGGTCTACTTGGGGTAGGATTATTTCAAAGGAATTAGTGGACGACATGTATACATGTCAAACTTTCTGATATTTTGTTCCCATGTTATATAATATTTCAGTTTTTTCAAGATCAATTCCATGCCCACCCCTGCTCTAGATCATGTCGATATCGCTGTTTTCGAAATTAAAGATTGGTTTCATGAACATTTCTACTGGATTCATTAAAACTGTGTTCAAATTTACAACCACAACGGTACTTCTCAGATTGTCATCAATAGATATTTCTATTTCCCTGTTTTGTTACTTTAGTCTAACCACTTGGTACAAAAATAATAAAAAAACATATATAGCACATGCATCACGTTTCAGGTTCAACATATAAACCCACCAAAAACAAATCCATAATGGAGATCAGAATTGGTCGTTCTTTTGGTGTGAAGATTATTGGTTTGTGTTTTCATAATTTTGTTTCATTTTGTATTTTCTTTCTTGGCCGTGCACGGTTTTACAGTTGTGTGCACGGTTCTTGTGCTTATCTAATCATTTAACAAGAAATTCCTTCTGCCTTTCATCTAGAAATTCAGATGGGAAGACTTCTTTGGAGGGATTATTACTGCTTCTTCAGCTTTCACTGGCAAGAGGAAATATTCCCTCGGTCCTTAAGTGCCTCCAGGAAATGCACAGTAAGTAATGTGGCTATGAGGGTTTGTGAAGTTTCCATTGTTTGGTGTATCATGTGACTGGTAGTCATGATTTGAAGCCATAATCCAAGCTTGCTGGTTCTGGACTATGTCATTGGTCCTCCTTAGGGTTACAATAAAGTATTAAAATGAATATTAAAGTACTTCATTGCAATCTTCTTGAAGGTGCCAATTTACATTCTACTATTTTCTACATTTGCAGCGCCCTTCTTCTCATATAACGACCTCCCCCTTGTAGCAACCCCTCCATTTGTAGAATTGCCATTGGCATAGAATGCTTTGAAAGATTGGTGAGGAGGGGGGAGGGAGGGGTGAGAGACCAATGGAGTTGAAAATCAGGGTATTGTGTCCACTTTAATGAAAGTTAGCCCTACTGCAAAGTGATCATCACAATCGCTGTACCATTTACTATATATCAAACAAATTTTACGTTGTTTCTACACTCTGAATGAATCTGCTCTATAAGCCTACAAAAGTTGTTGTTTTGAACACAAACTCAAAACATTTAGCTATGCATATTCATATATATGAAGATTTCTCAATACTGATTGAGTTTCCCAAATGTGTTATAATAATGAAATGAGATCTGTAGTTTTCTGTTCCCTGTTGTTTAAGAATGACAGGGTCAACCATGATTAGCTATGCAGCAATGCTGCCCTTCCTGAGCTACATCAATCTTTTTATTTAAAATTTCTTAGGCAAAATTGTGCTCCTACACTCTCCCCCTTTCCCTACCCTACCTAGCCCTACCTTCCCGTGCCTTCAACCCTCCCTCCTCTACCTTCCTCTTAACCAAATTTGACCATCTACACATTTGAGACTGGCTGTCAGTACCACTTGAATTAAAGTTGTATCGATTTCTCAGACTTGGACGTCTAAATGGAAGCTATTACAATCTGAACTGCTAGCATATAGTTTATTGAACATTAGAATTGTGAGAAGGAACAGGGATTGCATGTGGAAGGAAGTGTCTTAAGGTAAGCTTTATATCCTGAGCATTGCTGGATTATGGAACTTTTCCAAGTAGCGTCATAAGGTTCGTGAGCTACAAATGGTCTCTGTTTTCTCTGTCACTCAATCACAGCGGTACTGTCAATTGTCTCTCGTCATGCATATTCAACATCTCTTCATTGTTGTTTCTAGATCACTTTGATGATATTAGTTCAGGGCCCAGTGACGGTATATCCTCGGACAGTCCCATACCAGGAGGGCTTAAGATCAAGAAAAGCATCGAGAGTGTGCAGACCAGCCTGTTGAAAAAACACGGTGAGAATAATTATCCATCAGGCCATAGATTCAAGTTTGGTCGTTGGGCATTCAGTCGTTTCTATTAGCTATAGATACAGATATCATGGCATTTTCTCAAGTATAGATATCGTAAATAATGTTTCTTCCCTTCATACCAGGATTTCATCAAGTGATTAGTGCAATGCTCTCCGTAGGAGAACGTGTACCTACTTCATTTAGAAGGGTGCAATTAGAAGGTGGGTTAGCGGACAAGAGATGCAATCTGTTGGTATTTAGCCTACAGGTTAATGACAAAAGAATCTCTTGTTCCAACTTTTGTGTGCAAAGTAGGTTAGGTTGTTGTTTGGTTTGAAGGTATAATATAATACTGATTGAAATGTCATTTTATGCCCAAATTTGTACACTAGGACAGGGGTGCCATGCGATAGTAATTATTGCTAAACTTACCTGAGGATTACAACTGACCTAACCGAAGACACCATTACTGTATTCCACCAAAGGAAACATTTAGGACAGTATAAACAACATCAAAGAACAAAATGGAAATTCTCAACTTTTAACCTCACATAATATAAAGTGAAATTTCTAATAGTCATTGCTAATGCTTACATTGTTGTGGGATACCAATGATAGTGCATCAAATTTTGTAAATGAAATCAAAAGGCTGCCTTTATTACCGAATGGAAACATCTGTATTTAGGTTTTCTTTTCTGTTGACAAAAATTCTTTCTGTTAACCATGTCTTGAACATTTTGACAATTTCTCATTATTTCCAGCATCTGTCCTGGAAAACTTTGAGGTAACCAGTAGCGGGGGTAGCCGTGATTTGAAATCTGAGCCGTCCAATGTCCTATCGAGTAACTGGAATTCTGAGGGTAAGCTTCAAGCAAAATTTGGGGTTATCACAAGTTAGTTGTAACATACAGTCCAGTTAACAGAAGGCAGTCAGATATTTGAGTGTGGGCAGGCTGATGTATGTTTGCTGTTAGAGATGGAGGAGTAGGGGGAAGGGGAGGGGAAGAAGAGGGGAAGAGGAAGGTAGGTAAGGGGAAGAGAATTAGGGGACGAGAAGAAATGAAGGCCTATAGGTGAGGAGAAGAAGTGGGAGGAGAAGGCAGAGGAGGGGATTGGAGGAGGGCAAAGGAAGAAAGGAGGAGAATTAAGTTGAGGAGGAGGAGAAGGATCAGTAGAGGAGATGGCGGGGGGTGAGGGATGAGAAGACGGCCATTCATTTTTGTGTTAAATTAGTAGTACAAATGCTTCTCATTTTGTCATATAGGACTCAGTATAATTTTATGGTAGGACATGCCCTTTTCAAACACATTAGTAGCACAATTCTGTCAGGATTACATGTTAACTTGCAAAATGTCCCTAGTTATTCCTTATACTAAACAGTTTAATAATATGAATTGCTGTTTGGACAACAAGTGTTTGTATTGTTTGAACCCAAACTGCAACAGTATGGTCATGTGGCTCGTTATAGGATTAATTGTAAGTCCATACTTGTATACTAACACCTGCTTTTATCCTCCTTTCTGTTTTGCAGCTTACGTGTCAACAGAGCCTTCTGTAACGATGGTCTTTCATAACCCGAATCATTCCTTTCAGCTAACAAAGGTTGACATTAAAGTAAGTGATGAAAACACTTGTACAAATAAAATGGTCGAAATTAAAATATCTTGAAAAATGTATTGTTGCTATTAATCAGTTTTTCAAATATATTTAAACTTTCTCTGAACCATCTTCAGGGTTTTTTATAAAACAAAAACATTTTCAAGTTAATCTTACCCTTCCCAACCCCCATAACCCCAGCACCCTTCCACTCTCCTTATCTTCCCCCCCCCCCCAAAAAAAAACGAAAGGTGAATATTAATTTCTAATATGTTTTCCTGTCGTTTGTTTTTTGTTTTGTTGTAATAGGTCAGCAAAGGAGGGATTGGTCCCAAATGTGGCTTAATACTTGTAGTGGATGAAGTTACAGCGTTGGAAAAGTAAGTAAAAAGAAGACCAAATCTTAGTTTGAGCTGACAATTGCCCAAATCAATACTATACTCGTCTGTCATATTTGTCACTTCAAACTCAGATTACTTATTCTTTTCGTATCACCTTAAATGCAGCTAAGTTAAATCCATACTCTTAGTTGAAAAAAGTTGGTTGAAAATGAATTATGGTTTCTCTTTATAAAAGAAGTGTGGTTCACTTCTTTAATCCTTTACACGAAGGATTAAACCAACTTGTCAAAAAGTAGTCCACTCTGACAGATATTGTACTTTTTTGAAATACATGTGGAAATTTATTTGTTAGAAAAATCCTTAAAAATTACAAGTTGTCATTAGAATTTTTAAGATACTATAAGTAGGTTTCAGAGCATACCAGGTTAAAGAGCCAGCCACAAGTGCAATATTTACATGAATGTATTTTGTCTGGAGTTTAACTTCTGATTCCACCAAAAGGGTTCAGCTAGCTGACATGTAGATTTCATTTTATTCTATTCTTGATTTGATCTCTACTTTGTTGTATCCTTAGAAGGGTAAATGCATGCTCACATTACAAATATAAATAAAATCAAATAGTAAACTAAATGTATGTAAGAGAAAATGAATTGTAATACACCAAAGGGTTAAAGAAAGAAAGGGAAAAAAATATATCAAGTAATGAGAGTAAGATGTATGAGTCTAAGGCCTAGGGTAGGTTGCACCTGATTACGGAGTTTGTTTGTTGTACTCGAGTACCTTTTTGGCAAGTACTTGTATGTGTACTCACATGTTAAAGTAGTCTAGGTACTCCATATTTGTCATTCAGTACTCAAATACTCTGACTTGTACTCAGTTTTTAGAGTTACTTGATACTTAATCCGGTCAAGTATTCCACAAAATACTGATATAAAACTATTGACTACAACAGAGTAACATTTTGACCATTTTGGCATTCCATAGCAGTATGACTACTCACATGTCTTGACTCTAGTACATGTAGTAATAATAACCATATCTTCATATCTTTGAGACAATCTATTCAAATCAGGACAAAACTATCTCACCTGAAATACTGATTAAATAAGAAAGACATGCTTACGCTTTCAATAACCCCCACCCAATCCCCTCCCCAACCACCCAGTTTTCCCCACCCTCCACCATTTTAGCTTTCAAAACCTAGTTAAGTTGACTTAACATAACATTTTTGAACCATTTCTGTTTCAGTTATGATATGTGCTTTGACTTTAACGACCTAGAGCGCTTTGATTCATGGACAGAGGATGATTACAGAAGGTTCAATGAGGAAGGGTAAATCCATTGATTAATTAACTAAACTTTTCCTTATTGATTGTTCTTTCTCTAGGTCTCCATCCTATTTTTTCCAATAGAGTGTATATCTTTTTATTTCATTTTTAAAAATTAGTATACCCTAAAACCTTACATTATTTATTTATATTTTAGTACTTATTATTTATTTATAACCTTAAAGGTATTACTATTTTCACACTTTTGTTTAGGGTTGCTAACTAGTTTAAATTTCTTCTGGACTAGTGTATTGACAACATTATTAAAATAGGATATTAATATTACTTTTTTACCTAGTTAACTCAGTACGTGTCATATGACAATTTAAGAAAGGAATATGTAAATGAGCCATGGATTATATCAAAGCAATCACCTTTTTTTGAGATGCATTTTGTCAGTTTTGTGCATGCTAAAATTTGATAACAAACTTAGCTGAATAATCAAATGTCATTTCAAGTCAAAAGTCAACAATTTCAGCAAAAGTTCCATTTTAGTTAGTTTAGCATATTTGATTAATTTCTATTATGAAGTAGTGACATTTGCATGTAAATGTTAAGAACCAAATGAAATTATGAAATATTTGTTTATTAGTATAGCAAGAGAAGCTTTGGTTTGAACAATTCAAACACATATTTCCAGTGATACTTGGCTGGGGTCACATAACATTGCTGATCAAACTAAACAAAGACTACCTTATGATGGTACTTTCAATCTAATTTGTGATATTTCAATAGAACGCAACATATTTTAGTTCTATGTTAGGCTAATGTTCCAGAAGAAACCTAGTTTCGCCTTTCACAGTGTTTAACCCTGCAAACTGTCTTATTTGACTCCAAGTCAGAGTTTATGATGGCTTAGATTGGCTGATCTATTCAAACCCTACATTTAACTGTTCCTATTTTTACTTGTTTTCATAACAAATAACGACTCCACAAAAACTAGCTCTGTTCAAGATATGGAATCCAGAACTATTTTGCCTGTGACAATTAAACGTGTCAGAGGAGATCACAAATGTTTTTTTTGTATTTGGCTGCTTCATCCTGATAGACGTTTATTGTTGACTTTTTGTTCTTCCGTTTAGATTTAAAGGACACCAGGGCACAATACCATGTGATGGCTCTTTGGAAGTGGTGGCTCACTTTTCCTTATTGGATAATTTGTGAGTAATTCTTGTCTTTTTCATCCAGTATTCAAATATTTGTCATATCATTATAATATTAAATCACATATTAAAGAATATGAAATCAGAACAAGAAAGAACACTTTGATTGTCTAGCTTCTCTAATGTGACAGTATAAAACTGCTTGTAAAAATCTATAAAAAAAGAAGCCTTTGAATATTTGAATGGTTTTGTCTACCTCTAATAGTTCCCTCTTTTTGTGCTCTCACACACTGGAGACAATACCTTGTAATGGAGCATCTGACATTGACCAATCACAAATATGTAATTTGCTGTCTGAACAAAAAAGTGACAAAATCATCAGTAACAATTGAATTGGTCATGCATTGAACAGTCCAAAGAGATATGTCATACCCTTCCCTTAAGACAATCTGGAATCAGTCCATTTAAAATTTAAATCCTGAATCATTTGAGGAGTGGTTCAGAGTTAAAGTATTTATATTTTGTTATGTTTTTTTTATTTTGTAAATTAGCAATAGAAGAAAGGAAAGAACCAAAAAAGTTCACCCAGTCCCATTTCAACTTATCACCATGGAAACTAATTATCCTAAAAAGAAAAAAGAATTTCCTTAAAATGCTCTGATATTGGTTTATTTTTCTCTGCTTGAGTGTTTTAGTATCCATCATGTCAGGGAAACCAAAACAACATGTTTCTCATTAACATAGGCTCTATTTTGCGGTCTGTGTCTGTAAAAGCTGACTTAACCCAGGCCTTACCAAAGTTTCCCAGAGCCTCTGTGAGCCTGATTTACTGAACCCTCAACACATACCCTATGAGGCATCACTTTCAGGTTGATCTCTGGGCAGGCCTGACGAGAGGGGAGTCAGGCCCAGGGACCCAAGTCAATTTGGGGGCCTGGCAAAATATGGAGAGGCTTGGAAATGATGGGGTATATGAAAAGTGCCTAAAAAGTATCTCGTGACCTAATTATCCCCGGAGCCCGACCTGGCTATTGACAGGTCAGCTCCTTGTAGGAGCTTCTCCTAGTTTGTTTGCATTGGAATAACAGATTAGAATTTTAAGCATTATGTTTTATTCTTTTTTTGCGATTTGAGTGGATTAAAACTTGTCAATAAATTGATCACATGGATTGCAAGATGGTTCGATGGGTAGTTAATAGTTGCGTGCATTTTATTTCTCCTTCTCTTTTCTGTCTTTCCTGAAGTGATGAGATTGAGGTCCCTATCGACTCTTGTCCGGTCGGGAGCCACGTAATCATCAAATTTCTGAAGCCGAGATTGGAGTCTGCGACCCGTCTGGGCATCGTGGGTCTTCGTTTCCATGGCTACTGGAAAGAAAAATCACTATTGGACAGGGTCGAAATTGTAGGTTTATTATTAAATGCAAAGTTTGAGTTATTATTCAAAGAAAGAAAAACACATAGTCAGTACTGAATGTTCTTGTCATTTGACCCATTCGCCATCCGTCCTTTCGTCCAACCATTAGCAATGGTTAAAAAGCTACTACTTATAAGTTCTTTGTTGAGTTTTTGACCAGACTTGGAGAAGTCTTAACGTATGTTAGGGGGTGACAATTAAATAATAATAAAATTAAGGATTTATAAAGCGCGGACATATCCACCGATAACGGTGCTCAAGGCGCATCGCAGTATTCCCCTGGTCAACGATAACCTGTCAAACATAGAGACCATCCCTCCACATGGCAGCAGCTAGACAGCGCCCAGCTGACAGTTTATCTCACAGGTCCCCATTTATACACCTGGGTGAAGAGACGTAATGGAGATAAAGTGTCCTGCCCAAGGACACAATGCAATGGTCTGGCCAGGACTGGAACCTGCAAACCTTAGATCACAAGTCCACTGCCTTAACCACTTGACCACAATGCTCAAATCAACAAATAGAAGGGCAAAGGTCATTTGTTGTCATGAGACTTGATATTTCACATTACAGGTTTCAAGGGAAAGTTACACTTTGCAGTTTCTGTGTGGGTTTTCGACCCATGCAATACTACCATATTGTATCAGTCACACCAACTTCCTCATACATACCTTTTCCCTGGCAACAGTATTCCAATGGATTACAATGATTATTTCCCATGACTTGACTGGGTTTTCATCTAATATACCATGCCCCTCAGAGATGACCTGTGTTCAAAGTCATCACTTACACATTGTCCAACTTTGCTATAGCTGATTTCACAGGACTATGTACAGTAATCGTTATGTCAAAGAAAGGGTTTCAAAAATGGCAATTTTTTTAATCCCAAAGAAAATGTCTGACGATGGAAATGCAGATTGGCTTTGAGCAATATTATATAATAATGGAATGATTCATCGTAAGCAGTGTCTGTTCCAGTTGTTATCAAAACTTGAATAATGTCATCAGCTCAATCGTAACTTACAGTTTTATACCATCACATAGAATGTGCTACAGTATAAGTACAAGGTGCAGTTATGTGTTGTACTTACCACAGTAGAGCTGCCTGTCGTACATGTTGTGCTGTTACATTGTGCATAATAAAAATGAGTAAACATTCCATATGTTTTGTGGAACATTTATGAATGACGAATGTTTTCTATTTGACAGCTCCTGAAAAATCCATTCCATTCTTCATTTCAGTTACAACCGGAAGAACACAGCGTGTGCTACCCTACCCTCCTAAGCTCCGTTCTCTGGTTCCTTGTAACGCTCTGTCAAAATGTGGTGAGTTTAGGGAGACACAAACCCAACCATCTTTAGTGATCTATATGATAGAGCAAGGGGTTCCCTAACTGGGATGCATGAACCCCCAGGGGGTGCGTGAGTTCATCCCAGGGGGTTCATGAACTACAGTCAAAACTACAGTACTTTTTGTCGAACTAATATCTGATATATCATATAATTTAGTAATGTACAAAAGTCGTACCTATCGACAAACTCTTTTTGCGTTCCATACGCATATGTTGCCATAGTAGTACCGTACCGTGCATATGATAAATAACTGAATTATGAAACAGACCCAGGCCGCATGACTTTGGTGAAGTTGGTGTACGCATGACAGTACGTCGTGAAGATAAAGAGCTGAAAAAGTTACTGAAAGGTTGACCGACGTAATTATTATCATTTTGGAAATTCCAGATGACTCCATTTTGCCCGACACAAAGCAAAGTTAGCATAAATTCATGCTTGAAAATTATAGTTTAATAATGACTCAGATCGTGTCTCAAAAAGTTGGGGGTTTGTGGACAACTCTGACATCTACTGGGGGTTCGTGGGGGGGGGGGGATAAAGTTAGGGAAACCCTGTGATAGAGATAACTGTCATGAACATGTTTCCCCAAAATATCTTAACAAATTCTTATTCCATTTTGGGAGATATCGAAATATTTCATATTGCTTCATTCACAAGGCTGAAGACTTTATCAAGTCTTGGAATGACATCATCAAGCCTTGAAATGACATCATCAAGCCTTGAGATGATATCATCAAGCCGTGAAATGACATCATCAAGCCTTGAGATGACATCATCAAGCCACACATGCTTCACTGCTGTTGTACTTTGGAAGATAACTATCCTAACAGTATATAAGATTTATTGTACACAAGAAGTTACTTCTGTTTATCTCATTTTCTTCCACAGGAAAAGATCAATAAGAAAGAAGCTTCAGTAAACGGCAAATTTCAGTCGGTGGATTTCAACCTAGAGAACCTTCATCCGGAATCTCTCTGTGAATTCTACTTCCAGCTGCCTGACAAGTAGAGTATCTTTTAGTCTTTTTTATTTTCATCTTGATCTTCAAAACCCACTTTCCAAAATAGAGAAGATATGAAAAATTTAGGATTGATGTTTGGGAGAGGATGAACGTGGACGTGGGGATTTGAAGTGAGGGGATAAGATTATTAGTTTTGAAATTGATGTTAATATAATCAAACTTCTCCTTGTAATAAATAAATATACTGTAAATAAATTTTATAATGTGTTTGCCAGAAACAAGAAAACCTCTGTGGTCATTTTTGTCATTGGAAGAAACAGGCAAACTTTTTAAAAGTCCTGTACAATCATTAATGTGTGTTGTAGTTCAGGTAATTGGAAGTGAGAACTTGATTTTAGCCTACTTCCTATCAAGGGAGTTGTTAATCTTGTTTGATTGATTTGAGTATAATTTATTTTGATCTCTCAGCAGCCTGAGTACCTACCTCCAGTCCAGGGAGTTGCTGCTGCATCTGTTTCACAGTAGTATACCACAGTTTACCAAGGAGATCGAACAGAGAGAGATCAACATCAAGCATGGTGTGGATAAAGTCATTACAGAGGTATAGAAAAAAGGATTCAATTTAGTTTTATTTAGTTATTATTATTAGTAGTAGTAGTAGTATTAGTATTATTATTATTATTATAATAATATTATTATATTATAGTTATTATTATTATTATTAGGCAATGATTTAATGGAATATTTGGTGAAACAATGACAGGGTTACACCATTTCATTATTTAGCATGATCATACTATGCTTTGGAAGTAAGACTGCATCAGGCTTGCCAGTATGTGTGTTATGATTTAACTACTTTATGTACACTTGTTCTGTAAGAAATTGTCAAGTTTTCGAATGAAACAGCCACATGAATTAATGAGCTATCTAACTTACAATTTTATGTGATCACAGGTAAGCTTGCTGTATCTTGTTGCTAAGGGGCACAGCTAGAGGTTCCATGTGTAATGTTGTTCGGAATGTTGCCTTGGAGTGCAACAAAAGTGCATAATTATTTTTTTTGTAGATTTAATATAAAGCTAAGCCTACATCCAAAGTGGATATATTTTATTCTTTTGATTCTCATACAATGAGTTAAAGATAAAATAAGTTTGTATAACAATCATTAGGATTTAAAGAAAGCCTTATTCCATGTGAGAGATATCATTCATGTTTTCTATGTTCGTTGATAACATGACATTGGTGACTTGAGCAAGTCCATTGTCATAAACAAATCTTACGACATCATGAATATTAATAAGTTAATTGAATTAATTTTATATGTCAATTCATACCTGATTCATACGCAAATGACTATTTCGGAAACTATTTTGGTATCTAACTTTAACCTTGATAACTTTTATGTTATTCTTAAATTAATATGCAATGAAGGTGGGCATTACATCAATTATTCTGATTTGCTTCCTGTTTATAATTTTCCTTGGATAATTTATTCTTTTTGCTTTTTTTAATGTCCAAATGACAATATATGATGATCTGTAATGTGCTAAAATGCTACCTTTTTTTTGATAATATTTTCATAAAGGTTAGATGAGAATATGATAATAATGATTAAATCTTATAATTAAATTTGGAGCATTTATCCTACATTTGTTTTATAAGGGTCCAGATGGCAGCATTGAAGAGACGAAGGAAACCGAAATAAACAATGCAACTCTACTAAAGCAGATGTTTGATCATTTATGCCAGCTTCTCGAGCCCGATCTGCCATCCAAGATGTTAGGGTCAAGGGTCAACATGGCAGCGTCAAGGGTGATCTTAGATGGTGAGAATTTACGATATATGAAATATTAATTCTCAATAAAAATATTTTTTTAATTTTCCAAATACTGTTATTTTATTTTAATGAACATTGTTTAAGGTTTGGACCTGACCCACACTTTTTTGTTGTCACCATTAGCACAGGCTATCTTTCTATAAAATAAAAGAAGTCATTTTTAAAATTTGCTAAATTATTCTGGGATGGTGATTTTTTTGTGTTTTTCACAAGTTATGTGATGAGATGAGCTCATCAGGCCAGGCTTAATTGTGAATGTTAATTCAAACCATTTTACAGATTCGGTTACCTAGAGATGAACTCCAACGGCATCTGTTCCTTACAAATAATGTTAATGCACTTTATACATATTATTTGTGATGTGCACAATGGTCTACATAATAACAACATTTTTTTTGGGTGTCTGCATATCTGCAAACCTTGATGCCAAATATGCCCCCATATTACCCCAGGCACCGAGGTCAAAATTCCCAATGGGTTGACTATGGTCTAAGCTCCTTGTGATTCTAATAATGTTATTTACATATGCTACTGTGCACTTTGTAAAGAGGGCATTAATGTAGGTGAAACAGGTTCTCGGTTCCGCTTACGTTTCAATAATCACAAAAAAATCTATTTGTGACAGTTTTCATAGTCATTCTCTCAAAACCTAAGATGTACTTTAATTGCCTCAAACTTCAAATCCGCAACTGAACATAAACAAAAAGAAATTGATTGGATCTATTGCCATCCGACATGAGAAGATGTATTGGTTTTATTCTACTCGTTGCTAACTGTATTTGCTACAGAACTGTTAACATTTTCTTTTTTTTCCCTGAATTATCTGATATGTAATAGTACCCATGGAAATGCAGACAATTCACTTGAAACTTTAATGTGCTAGCATAAATAACACCAACAAAATAGTTAAAAGAAATAAAATCTTCAGCCCAAATTTGTATACAAAAAATAGGTTAAGCCCATGGACGGATTGGTCACAGTTTGAAGAACAGTAGGTTCTGATTTCCTCTTGGTCGTGAAAGATGGCTAGCATTTTCTGAGGTGCCAAATGGCAACGCTTGTATCAAGGCCCCAATGCAGTTGGTTAGATCACCGAGACGGTAGCAATTTACGCACCAGTTCACCCCTGGCTAGGACGACTTAACAAATACGTTAAAGTTTTGCTAGGTCTAGGCATGGTGGGTTGATATATAATAAAAAGTTTGAACAAATTTCTCTTAATGTTTAAACACCCGTAGTGATATTGTATATTCTGCAAAATATGTCCACAGTCATATCCTAACTAAAACAGTGGGTTTTGTATTAGTTATTAATATGCCTAATTTTTTCAAATGTTGCTTTTTTTTCTTCCCTCGCAGGTGCGCCCATTTTCTTTCCTGATAAGGAATCCAGGAAGAAGCAACTCTTTAACATGATCTATGATGTAAGTCATCTCCAAGAGTTTGTTGTAATCTCTGAATCTCATTAATGTTAATTACATTAATGCATCATATCATTACTAATTGCAACAACATATACAATCAAGCTAGGATAAAGTTTTGTCACATTTCATAATAATTCTCGGTTCTAAAAACTACTTACGATGCTCCTAAAAGCTTTTGAGCTATCATTCTTTACCCTCACTGCTCTACCATTTCTCTTATCAGTTTATCCAACAATTATTTATAAGTATTATTAATTATATTAATTAATTATAAAATTGTGTAATAAATATAATAACATATATAATAATATATATAATGAAATAATGAATTATATCAGCTAATTAATATTTATCAGTTATTCCAGTGCTTATATATCAATCAGTATTATTAGTTATATTAATTATTTATAACATTGTGTAATCAATAAAATAACATGTACAAGTACATATATAATAACATATATGATGATTAATTAATTATATCAGCTAATTAATATTTATCAGTATTTCCAATGCTTGTTTACTATAAAACTAATATCTCAGTGACTTTGCTCTTAACATCCCCCCCCCCCCAAATATTGTGATTTTGTATATATTTGCCAATCATGAATCAACGTTCATTATTTCCCTTTTTCGTGATGCCGGCCAACCCACGTGATATGATGTGCATCTTATTAACTCTATTATTGTTTGTTTCTATGACAACGACTAAAGCCATCGGAAGATCTGTCTTCTCGTATAGTCTTTCGTAGTCTCTGTTGGTATTTTGGTTCTGTGGACTCCAGCGGTCTACTAGATCTTCCCTCTGATGTCTCCGAGGTGAGCTTTTCATCAATTTACTTGAAACCTATCAGCAAAGTTTTAAGGATGAAAGTGTTTTGTTCGGGGACTTATGTAAGAGCCAGAGCGTTGTGGTCAAGTGGTTAAGGAAATTGGACTTGTTATATTAGGGTTGCAGTTTTTTGAGTTATGGCTGGATCATATAGTGTATACATGGGAGACATGGGAGGTATCTTGTAAGCATAGCTTTGTGATTTGTGGCAACCCCTATGCAATGTTTATGCAATGTCCTATGTAATGCCCTATGCAATGTAGAAGAGAGACTGTCTGAACTGTGCACACCTGGGTTAGTGGGTGCGACAAGTTACCGATGACTAATGATTATAAAGTGTTGTAAATACAGGCTGTGGCCTCGATACAAGAATATTTATCTTCTATTCATCTTCAATTAATTTAAGTTTCAATATTTTTCTTAAAATATCCATCCATTTAGCAGTATGTTCTTCATTCAAAATTCATTAAAAAATACAAAAAAAGATAAAATGTGTAAACTTTAGTGTCGTCACTGCAGATGTCTGGCTGAATTACTAAGCCCAGAATCGGTAAGAAAATATGTCTGTGCATGAAATAGTGTTAAAGCATTTGCGATGAATCTTTAGCCAAGCAATTAAATCAAAGAATGTGTGAGACAATTGCCAAAAAGGTTTACTGGAACCCCTTCAAAGTTTTACTTCAAAAATTTGAAATGAGACTTGACTAGTTACCGAACAGCAGTGTGATATGATGTTCTCGCAGGATATAATTCAAAATGTCTCAATAAAGTTAACCACCAATTAATTCCAGAAGAGTTTTGGTTGGATCGACAAACTTGGAATTAAATAATGGGGAGATTTTATAACAGAATCTACAGTAACAGGAAATTCCTGTGAGTGTTCCCCATTACCTTAGCCTTTCCTTTCTTCCTAACTTGGAAACAGCTTTTTAATATTGACTTGACTATTACCTTTTTGTGTTATGCTATTTTTAGGTTACCGTGGACACGTCTGCTATCCTGTCCGTGTTTGACACTTTACTCTGTGTGGCCTACAAGGAGGTAAGAATATGGCAATAACAATGAACATTTTGCAAAACTATTTAATATCAATAAAAATGATACCATACCTCTCTTTGATTTCGTTGTGCTATCCTTGTTTTTGTCTTTGAGCTAAACATAAAAAAATAAAATTTAAAACATAAAATCTTTAGGCTAAACATAAAATCAGTCATACTGACCCTGTTTTTCGCTGAAGTTGACAGAACCTTTGGATCAGAGTCAGTCCATTTCCGATGCAGCTTTTTGCCGATGCTCCGGACATGATGGAGAGGTTTAGAGTGTTACCTGACAATCACACAGTCCTATGGGGTGCTTCAATTATTAATCTGTGTTTTTGGTTTCATTCCACAGTTTGAGGAGATCATAGAGGACAACGATCCACTTCCTCCCAAAGAGTGTAGTCATGTGGTGAACCTGCTCAACGCCCTACAGGTCAACCTGCTCACCTGGTGTCAAAAACTCATCCAGACTCAAACACCCAAGGCAGAAGCAATCGCTGTCAATGTCCTCAAAAGTTGTAAGTTTATTGTACTTCTAGGGGAAAACTATGTGATTTGGAATTGGTTGACGGTTAGTGTACAGACAGGTGTAAACAATGGTATCGGAGACAATGGTATCAGAAACAATGGTATTGGAAATGATTGTATCGGAAACAATGGTATGAGAAACAGTGGTATCGGAAACAGTGGTATCGGAAACAATGGTATCGGAAACAATGGTATTGGAAATGATTGTATCGGAAACAATGGTATGAGAAACAATGGTAACGGAAACAATGGTATTGGAAATAATTTATTGGAAACAATTGTATGAGAAACAATGGTATCGGAGACAATGGTATCAGAAACAATGGTATGAGAAACAGTGGTATCGGAAACAATGGCGTGGGAAACAATGGTATAGGAATACTTTGTATAAATGTATGCAAGGGTATAGATTGGTGTTAATGTGGTGCAGTTGGTTTAGACTTGGTAGAGATGGGTATAGAATGGGTTTACAAATTGGTATAGATGGGTGTAGTGATGGTAGAGATTGGTGTACTCATGACACAGATGGGTGTAGTCATGGTGCTGATGGGTGTAGATTTGATACGCATGAGTGTAGAATGGGTTTATGCAAAAGCACAGAATGATGGACACAGTACTGGTATCAACAGATGAAAAGCTGAACATGTCACTATATTATTGTCTATCACGTCTATGAAAGGCAAATTAGTAGAACAGTGACTGGAACAGGGCTAGGGATTGAAAGAAAATGGAAGAGGTTTGATTGGGAGGGAGATCCAATGGTCATCGGTAAATACAATCTAGTTGATTTCTGTTCTGTTCTTCAGATCAAGTGAACAAATCAGTCAAATTTAACTCTCTATTGTTATTGTTTGGGGATTATATTAAACGTTCAGTAAAGCTTATGTCCCCCTTATGATCCTGACTTTCCTGTATCTCATTACAGATTGTAAATCGATGTATTCCTGGATCTGCAATGCAGTCATTCTTTGGTCTCAGCAAGGAACTAGTATAGGATGCATGAAATCTCTCAAGTTTTCTTTCTTGGAGAGTACCTTCCATCAGATGGTAAGTATGAATCGACTATATGTCGTTTCATAACTTGCATGATTTTTTTTTGTTTTTTTTTGCAGTTCATAACATCTTCTTTCTTCCTATCAGTATGCGATGTTATCAAGAACCCATCTTTTTGCAAATTTGTTGGAAAGGTAGTAAGAGATAATTATATGAGAAATTGATCAGATGCTGAGCTTCGGTCTCGTCTGTCAACTATTAGAGACTACCATTGGTACCCATATCACTCTAGTACTCCGAGACCTGCATTGGTTGCCAATTCATCGCCGGATAAATTACAAGCTCATTCTGCACGTTTTTCGAATTCTTCATGATAAATCTCCGAGTTATATGACTGATTTGGTGAAACGCTACACGCCAGCTAGGGCATTACGGTCCCAAAGTCATCTTTCTCTAGTCATTCCTCGTACTAACAAAGTCACGTATGGAGATTTTTCTTTCAGTGCAGCAGGTCCTAAACTATGGAATTCTCTTCCTCATCACTTGAGAAATATCACATCTATTGACACTTTTAAGAAGCATTTGAAAACTTATCTAATTCGGCTTGAGTATGGGCATTAATCTTATTCGTTGCTTTATTCACATTACTGTGCCCATTTTTATGTATATTTATATTTTTATGTTCTTTATTATGGTTGATAACCCTGTCTTATATAATTTTTTTATTAAGTTTGGTAATTTTATATTCCAGGTATTGGTTCTTTTGTACAGTGCTCTTGAGCATGTTTTATTTCATGATAACAGCACTTTAATATATGGTATTTATTATATTATATTATTATATATCGCTCTTGTCATCTCTTCTCAATTGACAGATAACCATTCTGCATTGGATGAGCGACAGCAAGATGCCACATCTCCAGTTAGCCCACCGTCTCTTCAAGGTAGCAGAGGAACTCCACAAAGTGGTCAATCTAGAAAGTGTCAAAAAAGAGGTAAGAAAAATAAAAAAACTGTGAGTAGCAAGCAAGGGGAAATCTTTTGTATTTAGCGTAAGGTTAATGTTTCTCATGATTAGGAGAGGGATGTCATGGATTGGAGTGCGGGTTGTGGGAGGGGTGGGGGATGGG
>KN885310.1:45624-68277 GCA_000934455.1 Apostichopus parvimensis
TTAATGACCTTTCACATATAGGTGACAACTACGGAATTGTTGTAAACAAAATAAAGAACTAATGAGATAGTGGTTCCCTGTATCGGTTAAGAGCATTGTGGTCATGTGGTTAAGGCAGTGGACTTGTGATCTAAGGTCTGCAGTTGCGAGTCCTGGCCAGATCATTATGTTGTGTCCAATGCTCTCTATCTTCACCCAGGTGTATCAATGGGGACTTGCGAGGTAACTTGTAGATATAGTTGCAAGGCTGGTTTTGGCTGCGACCTATTGGGAAGTCCCCCAGGGGGCATGTACATGTGGTACACTGTAGTTTCCCCAGGAGTGATTGTTTGAACTATGCCCACTTCCAATTTGTGGGTTTGACAAATTAATAATGACCAGGGGTTAAGTTGTAAAGTCATGTGAGGGGAGCTTTGGCTTCAAACCCAAGAATTTAAACCTTCAACTTTTAAGTTTTTGAAAGTGACATGCAAAATTTCAGGGTCCAAAGAAAAGCAGTTACATCATTAAGTTAAAGATCTATATAAACAGGAAAAATTTGTCTTGACAAGCCTTTTGCATTCAAATTATGCATGAAACTGGTGACATGAATCATGAGAAGTGCTATGTTTGTACTTTTTGCACCTGGTGAGGGATGTGTCTTATATTACATTTGAGGCATTCATAGTATTTAGTATGTTTGTAGTGAACCTTGAATGTAATAAATTCAGTTTAAGATTACCAGTACAATTGAACTGTATTGGGATGACCAGCTGCCTCCAAATATGAGAGGCTGAAAGTTAAATTGCTAAAGTTATTGTTAGACACAAAATCGTCACAATCTAACCAGGTGAGAGCTCGGGACAGGTATCACTTACTCCGTTCAAAAGCACATTGACCACAACGGAGGCTAAAAGGGACGCAACTGTTCTGGCCAAAGAGATTATAGCACTTTAATGTAAACAGGAAGTGTTATAAAAATATTTCATGGCTACGTATAGACTCCAAGGTGTAATCCATTCAGTGGTTATCAGGAATTTTGTTTAGGTTGTTCAGTACTTACTGTGCATCATTAACATCACATAAACAACTGTTGCATGGGCTGTAATTCTGGAAACAGCATAAGGGTTAAATACATTTCGTGTTTTGCCTTCCGCGTAGTAACGGAGCAGAGAGTTGATTGGTTTAGCGCGAACGAATGACTTTCAACCCTCAAAGATTTTACTCCATCTGTCTGACTATTATAACCTCCATCTTTTGATTACCTACATATTTACCCCTTCTTCCCACCCTAGGTGCTATCCATTCAACTATACACCAGCAACAGGAACGACTCCATCGTGCAACCTCTCTTCGACGTCACCGCCGACTTCCAGGTCTGCAGCCACCAGTCCAGCAAGCCTCCCAAGACCCTGGAGGACATCATCAACGACGCCAAGGCTTCCATCTCGGGGTGCAGCAGCAGCGCCAGCGAGACCAGCAGCAGTGGTAGCAGCGTGTGTGAGGACAGCGACGATCTCTTGGTTCCTCCCGGACTCTCCGAGAGACCCACCAGCACCTTCTCCGAGGAGAGCGACGCCTCCGAGTACCATTCCTTCATCTCCGATCAGAACGAGATGAGCAAGATGATGACGAACATCAACAAGTCCACTTCGGTGACAAAGGTCACTGGCGCCGCTAACAAGGATCCCTTAGCCGGCCTCGGCGAAGAGGCCAAGACCGCAATACAGGTTAGAAATCGTTCAGATTCCCCAGAAATGTCATCAAAGAATTTATGGAAGTTTGTTATTTTTTTACAATTTTTAATATGTTTCAATCTATTCTGCTCCTGTTCATTATACTATTTATCCACACCTGTCGTGGGTCCCATACTGGTGCACGTACGTTACCATAGTCGTATGTACTTGTACTTAATAATAATGTAGATTTGTATAGCGCCACTCCAGGAAACGTGTAACTGCCCTTGGCGCTTCACAAAGTGGAAAGCATCAACACTGAGATGCACAACAGAAAGTGAGTCTTCGGTCAACTCTTAAAACTTGCATTCATGGATTTAATTTTAACTTAAAGTTAAAGGGAAAAATTTTGTTCACATGATTTGTTTTTAATTTTATAACAGTTAACACCCTGGGTCATTGGTAACTTGACACACACACACACATGTGTGTACAAATCAAAAACAGTTCCTCCTGGGGCAGTACAGAGTGTTTCAGTTTGAAAATTCCTGGCTTAATTTTTAATACATATCATTGGCATGATTTGGTCTATATTAGGTTGACAAGATCATTAACTCCACATATTAAAACTGTCCAAAAACTGACAGGAGATTCAAAACTTTGTCTTTTGTGAAATAAGCTACACTAATAGGGAAAAGAATATCTGTTTTGTGATGCAGTGATATTATGATTGTATCAAAAGGTTACTATTGTGAATTTTGACAGACATAGTTTATAGTTTATATGTTGTATTTCATGTTTCTAATAGAAGGCATAGCAGCCTGAAGGTTAATAAAGGCGATGGGTTAACATGCTCGAAATGTACTGTTTCCAATATCATTAATAATGTATAAAGAGGTACATTTTAAGCTAAGCGAAGTTTTTCTTTTCTCCGCCTGGTTTTCTCACAGAGTTGCCACGAGGCATTCAATGCCTCCTTGCCGGTCCTTCGCGCTCTCTACGAGGTCAGTGGCTGTAACGTGGATAACTTTATCCAGAAAGCTTCAAACTGGTAAGGTATTCAGAACTAAGGAACTGTTTCATGCGGGTTACGGAGCAAGTTTTTGGCCCAATTGGCATAGCCAATGGAGCTATGCCATAGCCAAATGTCTATATATCTGTCTGTTTGTCTGTCAATACCAGTTCATAAGACGGCTGCACACAGACAATTTGTTTGATTCTGAGGAAAGTTGCCCAAGTTGTTGCCAATGTTAACAGCCTTATTAATTTAAACTCAAATTTGAAGGTCAAAGGTGATTTTAGGTCATGGCAGGTGCAAATATGAAATCCTGTAAGATGCTTCTCCTAGGGTGTTGATCTGATCTGGATGAAAATTGGTGGCACTGGGCGGGCTGGTGATGAGGCACAGAAGATGTGCAATGATAATAGGTCATAATAGACTGAATTGAGGATTATATTCAAACATGTCTTCTTTTTAAATCATTAATCTAATTTTGACTTTTAAAGTTGGTAACAATCATCAGTTCTTCAATTAAAAGAAAGTAAGCATTAATATAGTAAGTATATAAAGTAAGCATTAATATAAGGTCAAAGGTCAGATGAAGCTATTAACTGCCAATGAGAAGGAAGATTCAAATGTGTATCTTTCCTATATGCATGCTGAGATTCTCTGCTACCTTGGTTTAATTCAGCCTGTGAAGTCATATTACTGTAAAGCAGAGCTAATCCAAAGTCTTTGAAAAGGTTTAACTTCCAAAGGCATGGTACCGACGGTACTGACAAGCTTCGTAATTTGCAATGAGACAGTTTTGTGACAAAGCACGAGTATCTCAAATTGGTTTGTCAAACACACTCTTTGGTGTTTGAAACATGAAAGGTCGTACATGTCACTTTGCATTTTGAGATACGACGTCGCAGATGTTCAAATTATCCGGACACCATTTTTCAATGTCTTGAGGTGCCAGGCTACGAATAAACATGCAAGAAGTTTAGCATCCAGTGGTTGTGTAGTGATAACATTGGTGTGGTGTTTGAGGATCGCAGTGGGTGTTTTGTTGGGTTTAACAGACTTTGAGTGAACTCATATCTTCACAGTATTTTTCTTGTCTCTGTCTCTTGATATTATTTTGCAATTTACAAAGGTTTATACCAAAGAGTTTTATACCAAATAGTATCTGTCTCAACAGGTGCAATTTTCAGTAATAAATAAACGTTTATGCAGTTATAGGGTTTGCAGGCAAATAGACAAGAAGAGTTTTGATTGGCATCATTGCTGGTATCCTGTTGGCAGGTCGTGTTGTAGAATTTTGTTTGCTTCAAACGTACTACTTTTTTGGTAATCTATGTACATTATTGGAAAAGCCTGGTATTGTGATTCTCAATAAATGCCGTTGTTAAAGGTTGTGTGTAGTGGTTGTAGTAGACAGGCGAATACTGTCCTCATTTGATAATACATTCAATCTATCCTACACATCCTTCCCACTAAATGAACATGTGTTTGCCACCCTCTCCGTTTCAGTTTCGATGGCAATGCTCTCAATGTTGGCGACGACGTTCTAATCCTGTCAAAATGTTGGGAGCCACCGGCACAACCCAGAGAGGAACAGGGAGAAGATTCCGAAAGTGGGACAGAGAACGTCAAACCAGCATTAACAAGGTAAAGTAAGAGGTGCTTCTATGTGAAGTGCAGATTATGTTCATATTTTTTACTTTTTGTTGTAAGGAATGTTTTTAAATTTCCTCGAAATCATGTTGAACCTTTAAAATGAGGGCGCCGACATTTGGATTCTGGCAGCGTCTTCTTCAAAGGCAAACTGAAAACGGTAATAAGACTAACTCATTTAAAAATAAACAACTATATTTGGCAATTCAAGAATGAATAGGGAAGAATTGGAAAGTTGATATCCTGTGAGATGTAATTATTAAACTAGTTTAGAAATGCGAAAGTTACCAAATCTGTCTCCCTCTCTTTAACACAAGGTAGCTCCATAACAATCAGCGTCCTTATGACTGTTTTATGCTAAAATCTAATACCCTGTTGACCTTGTTCATATTCATGTGTTTGTCTTTAATTCCCTGTCTTTGAATAAGTTCTGGCAATGTGAGCATTCGAGATCGTTAGTAGTCTGATCTGTTCTGTTTCAAAAGAATCCTAATAAAGCAAAACTGTTAGCAAACTACTTGTCCACTAAAGAGCCTGTGTAAGAGAATGTGTAAAAGTAAGAGGGCCTGACGTTTTGATCCTAGCAGGATCTTCTTCATAGGCTCAATGACAAGTAACAGTAAAAGAAGGGACAAAAACACGCACAGAATACAGATAGGTTAATGAGCATGGTGAACACAAAGAGATAGATGTAAGGGGATTAGTAGACAAAGGACGGAGAGGAGAAAGAAACCAACAGGGGGAAGAGGAGAGGCAGGAGAATTTCTCTGTTTCTATTGTAACTTGTCATTCAGCCTCACAAGAATCCTGACACTATTCTAGATAAAACCTTCGTCGTGATCACCTGGTCACTTTTCAGATGTGAGAGATGTGGGTGGGGTTGAGGGTAAATAAGTCTTCAAAAGATATCGTTTGGTTTTCAGTGCACAGGCTTGATCTCGGATGGCGTTCCTTAAATTAATATTATTTATCAGAGAATCATAGATTGCAATGCAGAGATCATTTGCCCGATAGATATGTAAAATCATCCTGGTTTAATTGTAATGTCTTCCTTATCATTTCCCAGGCGGATAGCTTTACCGGAACCTACACAGTTGATGACTTCACTTATATCACACAGTAAACAGGAGATGAAGGAGGTCAGAAAAACAGCAATCTTCACAACTATAGCTAAATTCTATCTTTAGCTATAGCTTTAGCTATAGCTTTAGCTATAGCTATAGCAATAGCTATAAGCTATATATATAGCTCTATATATTATAGCATATATATAGCGTATATATATTATAACGTATATGTATTATAGCAATATATATTATAGCTTTAGCTATAGCAACTATAGCTAAATTCTAAATTCTATCTATTTTTCTTCACAATTGTAGCTAAATTCTATCTTTCAATACTTGTCTGAATTATATATCAGATTCAGGAGACATAATAACATTAAAGTATACATTAAGTATTTTAATAACCACATTTGGCCGTGATTAGAAAATAAACACAATCACCAAACCTCTGTATGAAAGTAAAATTGAATTTATGGTCCTTATGTGGTTGGCATGTGGTTTTAATGACTGGGTTAGAGTGTGATGAGAGGCTGACTGGGTGATCAATTGTTAAGTGATCCAAACATCGGTGCATTTGGCACTTTTGGGCAAAACTAACACCTTCCATGACCAAGAGGAATTCAACCCCTTTCACCATCTCACAAACTTGGCAGTACCTTCATGCATTGGTACAGTAGTAGCATTTATTGATAATGCAAAAAGGGGAAGAGGGGTGGACTGGGGCATAAATTTATACCGGTTTAGTGATCCAAACAATGGCTTGGTACTTTGACACAACTGGTGCAATTTGGCACTTTGGGCAAAACTAACAGCTGTTACGACCAAGAGGAAATTAACCCCTTCAGCATCTCAACCACTGGAACTAGTGGCAAACCGGTTCCTAATCAATGTTAAAGTTGCTAGCACGGTCTGTCCCTGTGTGTGATACTAGACCCTAGATCACCGAGGCTTGTGATTCGCCGTACCGGCATAGAATGGTCAACAGCTAAGGGTTACCACAAACCAAGGATTGGATATATATCTCAGCTGATAGAGCATAAAGACTTGACTTTTATGATTTTCTGAAGGAATTTGTTATACTTTTTCCCAATTCAATTTTCTATTTGCTTTCATATCAGTTTACTCTATTTTTGTTTTTTATCCGTGAAATATGGAGTTGGATAAAAAGTGGAAGCAACACACCATTCTATTGACAAAAAGAACATTTTCCCTTTGCATGTACCCTTCAAAAATAATAAATTTTACTATTTGATATTTGCCAGGGAAGATGTGAATAATCGGTTGTCTTTGGTTTTCTTTCCTTTTTTCTTTCTTTCCTTTGACAGAGGTTTAAGAAGCACCAAAGGGAGAAGAGTAAAGACCTCCTCATCAAAGAATTAGAAAAACACGGCAAAGTCGGAACCAGAGATTTCCTTTATAAGGTGAGTTCATACTCTGTTCATACTCTGTTCATACTCTGTTCATACTCTGTTCATACTCTGTTCATACTCTGTTCATACTGAGATCAATTTCATGTATTAAGAATTCAAGTTTAAGTTACTTTATTATCTTATCTAAGTCACTTTTTTTTGTATTAAGGTCAAACAGTAAACAGTGACATGCCTTAAGTTTCTATAGGGGGGGTGGAAGGAATGACTATTTAGTTTTGGGCTTAATTAATTAAGTTAATGGAATAGAGCGGTCACAGGAATCTTGTTACGACTATTTTCATTATTTTGAATGGCCATAATCATTAGATCTCTTGATCTTTTTTCTTTGACAAGATTCTCGACAAAAAAAACAAAAACAAAAAACGAAAAACGAAAAAGGCCTTGAAAAGTAAACTTAGCTAACAAAATTTAATTAATACGAATGAAAGATTGGTGGACTAACTTAAGTCTAAACTGTAAAGTTTATGATTTTATCTCATTTTCTTCACAGATCAATCATGTGCTAAGTATCATGTATGCAAGAAACCTCCTAGTCTCACTACTTGCTGATTGGCCAGAGGCTGGTCACATGACCATCAGCAAAAATCTTGGTTGCCAGGAAACGAATCAGTTGATGAACGTTTTGGATTTGTTACAGAGGACAGCTGATGAAGACGTTTATAGGAAGGTGAGTAATCTGCATTGATCGAGGGAGAGGGTGGTGTGGGATAGGGGGTATGTGAGATTGGAAGAGGGGTTGGGATAGGGAGATTGGCTGGGGGGATAGGAAAGTTGGGAGGGGATTGGGAGATTGGCTGGGGGATAGGAATATATAGGGACAAGGGATAGAGAGATTCAGAAAGGGGGGTTGAGAGAGGGGATAGTCACATTGGAAGAGGGGATAGGGGGAAGGAGGGAGAGGATAGAGAGATTTGAAGAGGGGGTTTGGGAGAGGGGATAGGGGCTTTAAGGAGTTTAGGAGGGATTATAGGTGATTTGTGACAAGGGATAGAGAGATTAGGAGAGGGAATAGGCAGTTTGGAGAGCATTTGGAGTGAGGGTTCTCAGAAAGGCGTATTTGTGAGGGTAAAGTGTAAGCTTTTCACAGTACCTCCAGACACTGTTCTACTATTAATGTATCTATTGCTGTATAGCTGTTTATCTATGATAGTATATGTTTCTATTTCCCTATTCTCCTTTCATCATATAATTTAGATCATCGGTGTGGTAGTTAAACACTGTAGCAGCGATGTCCTGAACCAGCTGTGCCAGTCAGCCTGTTCCTTTATGCAAGAGATGGCTCTACAGCCCAGAACGGTAGAATCCAAGCACAACTATGACAACGATACTAAAATAGAGGTAATGGGAACAGAAAGACATAGTGTAATGCATAGTTTAATGCATAGTGTAATGCATAGTGTAATATGATAATAATCAGGTTAAGGCATTATGAGTCTATGCCCGACAATCGTTAGTTTCCCCAGTTCAAATCCTATCCCGAAATCAGATTCTCTTGACCTATCCAAAATTGCTACTTTGCAGTGTTGTTGTTGAGCTGATATTTCTGTAGATATGGTATTTCTGGTTTTGCGAATTGGGAATTTATGTTTGGTCCTGTTCTTTCAATGATTTCAAAACAACTTTGTTCACCAAAGCTGCACTGCAGTGATGATGAATTGATAGGTGCCTCCACCTCCCTCAGTATTTGAGAGAGTGCTGAGGTACACTGTCGTCTGTCGGATGGGGACGTTAACTAAAACCCAGGCGCAGGAACGGGGTGCGGCAATTACAAATGCCTGTCTCATAATCCTCTGAACACTCACCAAAAAGAGAAGGCTTGATATGAGCAGGTGTTTATCCAAGATGATCCCTTGGATAATGTTTCAAATGAGCTTCCTAACTCTTGCAAAATACTAAACCTTAATCGTTTAGTCAATACCTTTCAGGTCAGTCTCTTTGCACCGTATCCTATTGAGGCCAAATTTTGAAAATTATTTGTTGGATTTGATGAATTATATATCAGATTCAGGAGACATAATAACATTAAAGTATACATTAAGTATTTTAATAACCACATTTGGCCGTGATTAGAAAATAAACACAATCACCAAACCTCTGTATGAAAGTAAAATTGAATTTATGGTCCTTATGTGGTTGGCATGTGGTTTTAATGACTGGGTTAGAGTGTGATGAGAGGCTGACTGGGTGATCAATTGTTAAGTGATCCAAACATCGGTGCATTTGGCACTTTTGGGCAAAACTAACACCTTCCATGACCAAGAGGAATTCAACCCCTTTCACCATCTCACAAACTTGGCAGTACCTTCATGCATTGGTACAGTAGTAGCATTTATTGATAATGCAAAAAGGGGAAGAGGGGTGGACTGGGGCATAAATTTATACCGGTTTAGTGATCCAAACAATGGCTTGGTACTTTGACACAACTGGTGCAATTTGGCACTTTGGGCAAAACTAACAGCTGTTACGACCAAGAGGAAATTAACCCCTTCAGCATCTCAACCACTGGAACTAGTGGCAAACCGGTTCCTAATCAATGTTAAAGTTGCTAGCACGGTCTGTCCCTGTGTGTGATACTAGACCCTAGATCACCGAGGCTTGTGATTCGCCGTACCGGCATAGAATGGTCAACAGCTAAGGGTTACCACAAACCAAGGATTGGATATATATCTCAGCTGATAGAGCATAAAGACTTGACTTTTATGATTTTCTGAAGGAATTTGTTATACTTTTTCCCAATTCAATTTTCTATTTGCTTTCATATCAGTTTACTCTATTTTTGTTTTTTATCCGTGAAATATGGAGTTGGATAAAAAGTGGAAGCAACACACCATTCTATTGACAAAAAGAACATTTTCCCTTTGCATGTACCCTTCAAAAATAATAAATTTTACTATTTGATATTTGCCAGGGAAGATGTGAATAATCGGTTGTCTTTGGTTTTCTTTCCTTTTTTCTTTCTTTCCTTTGACAGAGGTTTAAGAAGCACCAAAGGGAGAAGAGTAAAGACCTCCTCATCAAAGAATTAGAAAAACACGGCAAAGTCGGAACCAGAGATTTCCTTTATAAGGTGAGTTCATACTGTGTTCATACTGTGTTCATACTGTGTTCATACTGAGATTAATTTCATGTATTAAGAACTCAATTTTAGGTTACTTAATTATGTTATGAAGTCACTTTTTTTTAAGTTCAAACAGTAAACAGTGACATGCCCCAATTTTCTATTGGGGGTGGAAGAAATGGGAGGGGACTATGTAGTATTGGCTTAAATAATTATGTAAATGAAATAGAGCGGTCACAGTAATGGTGTTACGACTATTTTCATTATTTGAAATGGCCATAATCATGAGATCTCTTGATCTTTTTATTTGACAAGATTCTCGGCAAAAAAACAAAATACAAAAAAAGACCTGGAAAAGTAAACTAAGCTAACAATTTTATCTTTTTTTTAATTAATACTAAATGAAATAATAAATGAAATATTGGTGGACTTACTTAAGTCTAAACTGTAAAGTTAATGATTTTCATTCCATTTTCTTTCACAGATCAATCATGTGCTAAGTATCATGTATGCAAGAAACCTCCTAGTCTCACTACTTGCTGATTGGCCAGAGGCTGGTCACATGACCATCAGCAAAAATCTTGGTTGCCAGGAAACGAATCAGTTGATGAACGTTTTGGATTTGTTACAGAGGACAGCTGATGAAGACGTTTATAGGAAGGTGAGTAATCTGCATTGATCGAGGGAGAGGGTGGTGTGGGATAGGGGGTATGTGAGATTGGAAGAGGGGTTGGGATAGGGAGATTGGCTGGGGGGATAGGAAAGTTGGGAGGGGATTGGGAGATTGGCTGGGGGATAGGAATATATAGGGACAAGGGATAGAGAGATTCAGAAAGGGGGGTTGAGAGAGGGGATAGTCACATTGGAAGAGGGGATAGGGGGAAGGAGGGAGAGGATAGAGAGATTTGAAGAGGGGGTTTGGGAGAGGGGATAGGGGCTTTAAGGAGTTTAGGAGGGATTATAGGTGATTTGTGACAAGGGATAGAGAGATTAGGAGAGGGAATAGGCAGTTTGGAGAGCATTTGGAGTGAGGGTTCTCAGAAAGGCGTATTTGTGAGGGTAAAGTGTAAGCTTTTCACAGTACCTCCAGACACTGTTCTACTATTAATGTATCTATTGCTGTATAGCTGTTTATCTATGATAGTATATGTTTCTATTTCCCTATTCTCCTTTCATCATATAATTTAGATCATCGGTGTGGTAGTTAAACACTGTAGCAGCGATGTCCTGAACCAGCTGTGCCAGTCAGCCTGTTCCTTTATGCAAGAGATGGCTCTACAGCCCAGAACGGTAGAATCCAAGCACAACTATGACAACGATACTAAAATAGAGGTAATGGGAACAGAAAGACATAGTGTAATGCATAGTTTAATGCATAGTGTAATGCATAGTGTAATATGATAATAATCAGGTTAAGGCATTATGAGTCTATGCCCGACAATCGTTAGTTTCCCCAGTTCAAATCCTATCCCGAAATCAGATTCTCTTGACCTATCCAAAATTGCTACTTTGCAGTGTTGTTGTTGAGCTGATATTTCTGTAGATATGGTATTTCTGGTTTTGCGAATTGGGAATTTATGTTTGGTCCTGTTCTTTCAATGATTTCAAAACAACTTTGTTCACCAAAGCTGCACTGCAGTGATGATGAATTGATAGGTGCCTCCACCTCCCTCAGTATTTGAGAGAGTGCTGAGGTACACTGTCGTCTGTCGGATGGGGACGTTAACTAAAACCCAGGCGCAGGAACGGGGTGCGGCAATTACAAATGCCTGTCTCATAATCCTCTGAACACTCACCAAAAAGAGAAGGCTTGATATGAGCAGGTGTTTATCCAAGATGATCCCTTGGATAATGTTTCAAATGAGCTTCCTAACTCTTGCAAAATACTAAACCTTAATCGTTTAGTCAATACCTTTCAGGTCAGTCTCTTTGCACCGTATCCTATTGAGGCCAAATTTTGAAAATTATTTGTTGGATTTGATGAGGATGTTGGTTGACTCTGAGGGTTGAATTTTGTATTAGATACCTCATGATCACCTGACAAAGACAAGTATGTGGTTATTCATTATGTGGCTTCATATGTAATAACTTACAGTTTCATTCAGTTAAGAAAGAAATACAAAATAATATAGAACCTTACTTTGAAAACTCCAACTAGTTTATGCCAGAGTTCAATTTCATTTTGGGACAACAATAACAAGTTTTGAGGTACATTCCATTTATGTTGATGGTCAGGTGTGGGTCGCACTCTTGGCTTCATTATCGTTTTTCCTTTTCAACAGGGTACGGTCACTCTGGGTGGTGCTAGGTATCTCCTCATCAAGTTTGACGAGCGTTGCTGTACGGAGGACTGCTGCGACATTCTCACCATCGCATCAGACAACAAGTACAAACATAACGTCAGGATTTTCAGCGGCAGTAGCGGAAACTGGATCAACTTTGATATACCAGGTAAATCAACCTCAAAAGTAAAGATGGTTGTAGGTCTGTCATAACTATACTTTGCATCAAAGCTCATCAAGTTATACACTGTGTGAAAAGACACTGTGTGAAAAGACACTGTGAAAGACACTATGTGAAAAGACACTGTGGAAAAGCGATGTGTGTAAAGACACTGTGTGTAAAGACATTGTGTGGAAAGACACTGTGTGGAAAGACACTCTGTGGAAAGGCACTGTGAAAAGACACTGTGTGAAAAGACACTGTGAATAGACACTATGTTAATAGACACTGTGTGAAGTGACGCTGTGTAAAAAGACACAGTGTGGAAAGACACTGTGTGGAAAGACGCTGTGTGAATAGACACTGTGTGAAAAGACACTGTGTGAATAGACACTGTGTGAAAAGACACTGTGTGAATAGACACTGTGTGAATAGACACTGTTAATAGACACTGTGTGAAGTGACAGTGTGTGGTAAGACACTGTGTGGAAAGACACTGCGAAAAGACACTGTGTGGGAAGACACTGTGTGAAAAGACACTGTGTGGAAAGACACTGTGTGAAAAGACACCGTGTGAAAAGACACCGTGTGAAAAGACACTGTGTGAAAAGACACTGTGTGGAAAGACACGGTGTGGAAGAAAAACTGCAGCAGCTGCAAGATCTCCCTGCAGTAAAGCTGAGTCAGTAATCAAACAATAGAGATTCTCGACGTAACAAACAGTGCCTATTGTTTGAAACTGTATAGTGCAATGTCCTATGCAGCCTAGCTGTGGGATGCTGCAGCCTCTTTAGCATCCTACATTTGACACAGTGCCTTACGAGACCTAGCTTCTTTTCAACAGTAAGCTCATTAGCCTCGTTAGTGAATGGCAATGAAGACCTAAGTTACTTTTGAAAATTTCTTGCAATTTTTAGGGTATTAAAATTTGGAGCCAATACTGAGATACCCGTAAGCATCCTTTGTGAGACTGGCAAGAATTAACCAAGTTATTATTTCCTCTTCAGATAATATTTGATAGGGAGGAAATATTAGTCATAAGCAGTACTTGAACACACCTCTGCGTTGACCTTAACTGACCTTGGATGGCTATCTGTACTTCCCTTACATATGCCAGAAAGCCGAGACTTTGGTATATTTTGTTCATTTCGGTCTGACCAAAAACCTGCTTTAATTTTCTGGGTGAAATATCAACACTGTATGTTGGAATTGCATTATATTTAGAGTTTGTTACAAGGCATTCGTACATTTCCCTAGTATCCTTTCCTTGTTAATAGTTCCAATTAACAAATGCTTCTTTACTGTCATTGTTTTCTTCAGGGGACACTCTTTACTACAAATTTGTGTCTGATTTCAATAACAATGACTGGGGTTTCAAGTTTACAGTCATTGGTAACCACGTCGGACGGTAAGTCCATTTGAAAGTGTTTTTTTTTTTAATTTGGGATCATGCTGTGTTGATGCTCAATAGCAGTGCCACGGTATTACACTGCGCTGCGATATAAGGGAAAGTATATAAATGTCAGATTAAATTTGCTTTGGTAAATCTTTAAAATCACCCTCCTTGCTCCGGCTATACTACAGGGATTGCTCTGATTGCATATATACACATATATTGCATCATGCAGTCAGAAACAGCATGTTTGGGCTGATAAAAGAAAACATTTTTTGAAAATATGTCACCCTCTCAAAGGGAATTGCATTTACTCTTCTTGCTCACCCAGTTTGTTAACCATTTTTATTCAGTTTCCTAATTTACCAAGGAAAATAGAACGAAAAAGTAATTGTGACCTCAGGACCACATTCCCTAGTCCCTGTGACCTCAGGACCACATTCCTTAGGCCCTGTGACTGCAGGACCACATTCCTTAGGCCCTGTGACCTCAGGAGCACGTTCCCTAGTCACTGTGACCTCAGGACCACATTCCTTAGGCCCTGTGACCTCAGGACCACATTCCTTAGGCCCTGTGACCTCAGGACCACATTCCCTAGGCCCTGTGACCTCAGGACCACATTCCTTAGGCCTTGTGACCTCAGGACCACATTCCCTTGTCTCTTTGACCTCAGGACCACTAACAGTCCTTATCAAAGATTTTAGCTTCCACTTTCAAACATGAAATCCTGCAATTCTTTAACAGCTTCTATTAGTTTGTATGGTATTGGTATCATACTGCCCTCAATGCTTTATTTTCATTCAACAGGTCTATTTAACTAGTTAAGAAAACACTAGAATGTTTGCCTTGCTTGCATTCCAATGTCACATTATATAATGTCATTGATTATTTTTGTTTTGTTATTTGGTGTGTTCAGGTTTGTTACTATTACCATTTTCCTTTTATTTTTGGTTTCTCACCTCTTGACTCATTTCTCTTCCAATTCTTGAAGGTTTGAAACAGGGTTTGTTCTGTTGGATAGTGTGCTACAGTGCTCTGGTCTTGTAAGGTAAGTAGGACATATAACAGGCCACAAATAACTGAATTTTGAAAATGTTAAAAGTTAGAGATGGCTGGCCTGGAAATTGTGAGCAAGTTTCGAATGACTCGTGTGACCTCAAATTTCACAGTTTCAGTATAAATGCGTAACGATGCAGTAGTTCATTAGACAACAATGTAGCCGTTAATTAGCTGAAAAGAAAGAAAGTCAAATGGATAATTATTGTGAGGTTAGTTAATGAATATGCATGTTGCTGCCAAGCAGGTGTGACCATTATACCACTCTGCTGTCGTACCGTAAGAATCTGCAGGGTAACGGCACGTATCAGGTTATTTTTAATTTTTATCTTTATGGCTTGAGACACGTGTCCTTTTGAACCCATTTTAATAAGAGTATGATTCGAATTAAGTCAAGTCACAGAAGCTAGGGACCTCGAGTGGAATCGAAGCACAATAAGTTGAGGTCAAGTCTTTTGACAAATCAGAGAGTTCAGTCAAATTTGAGTTTATGACATGCAAATTAATTATTTAAATTAATTATTTAAATAAAAAAAATAAAAATAAATTATTGTAGGGTCACCACCTTCCTTTCACGCCATCCAAATAGCCTTCACTTTGTAGCATTTTTTTAAAAATTGCGGAAATTTCCAAAAGTAATTTCCGAGGACTACTACCTGCATACGTCTCTCCCCACCCCCACCAGCCTCCCTCCCCACCCCCACCCCCTCCCCCTAGCTGATTTCCAGATATTGAGCAAATGTATCTGGCCAGTGAAAGTGCTCAGTGAGGTAAATAATTGATTGAAGTAGAGTCAAGAGTATCACTTTGATCACAGCTGACCCTTATTTTGGGGCTTCTTGAATATTTGGCTGCAAATTCTACATTTTAATTCAACTGTTTCTAGTTACATATTGAAAGGTGCCGTGTATCAAATGTTTCAACTTTTTCTCTTACCTCAGCTCTATATCACTGCCTACACTGTGGGCCAGTCTGATAGAAGTTTGTAACAAACAAGTCGGCCATCCCAGGTTAAAATCCATCAGACTTCTACTACGGATTCTCCAGTACATCTCAAGGTTGGTTTTATGTTTTATTTCAACCGTGTCTTGTAAAGAATTCACTTTTTCTTTCAAAATAATCAAGAGATATGCAACAATTTTTCTTTGGGGAGGGGCTTGGGGGGATGAGGGGGGCCTTGATAAGCCTATGGAAGTGGGTATGTTTCATCGTTTATGTTTAATCACATGCAGCAGCAAGTTGGATATTTTCAATGTTTCTTTTCAGTATTTGAAGATGAAACCAGAAGGGGACAGTATTATGGAATTTTAGGAGCATTCGGCATCAATCGTTTTATCAAGATTGTTGCAAAGGCTGCCTGTTTTAAGCATTGTTGAATGCATTCAATCTTGGAGGTCTGATAAAATCTGGTTTCTGTTAGTATTGTGTAGTAAATAATTGCACAATCCTGTGGATGTACTTTTTGCCCAAATTCTGGCCTATTCGCAGAGAGGGACTGTACAAAACAGTCCAAAACTTCAAATAGACCTGTCCTTTTCATACCTGTACATTAGGGACTCATTCTATGCAATCACCATGCTTAGCACCATTACGTTATGTCTGTCGCAGATTTCAACACTCCATGTCCCTCTCTCTCTCTCTCTCAAATAACATTTTCAGTAGAAGAGCAAGCCGTTCGAAAGAACACATTGAACAAAATACCCAGGAGTCATCAATTGCTCAACTGGGATTGAAATTCTTGATTTCTGAAATTTCTGAATTTCTCGAAACTCTTGAACTGCGATTGAAATTGAAAATCAATTGCTCAACTGCGATGTACGTGTCCAGGGGAAGTCGTACCATATACAGGCTACCTAACTATGTATATATATACATCTGTATGTTTTTCAATATTACGTACTGTGGTCAATGCATTTTGCTCGCTCATTTGTCACGGTGCGACAGTTACTCTTGCTTTACAAAGAAAAGTGACCAAAAACACGATACCCAAACTGTTCTCTATCCTGTGTACAACAAGGTCAATGTATGCAAGTTATTAGCAAGCAGACTATCAACAGTTTTTGATCAATTTTATGATAACCTTCTCAAAACTGTTCTGGTATTTATTCTACAGTGAGGGTAACACATCCTGTCATAGTGATGTAGAAACTAAGGATGATGCAAGTCTAGGAGTAGACCTCACCCTCTTAAAACCTCTCTGGTTCCTCTTGAACCAGATGAACAACAATCTCTCGGAAGACTCCACAACGTGCCAAAGTATTCATGCAGCACATAGCGCCCTCACTGAGTTGTTTTTCTTTGTCGAAAATCTTGTCAAGGTTAGAAAATCCTGTCTTTCTTGGCACTCAATGGTTTGGTTTGGTTTAAAGGTCAAAAAGTTGAATAGTACCGTTTGTGTTCACAAAGTTGAGGCGTTGGTTGTAGTGTCATGCACCCTTTCTTCATAACTATTGGTCGTATTTAAACCTCTCGCACCTGGTCTTGTATTGTTAGCAACCATATCAGTAGGTATGTGCATTGACAGATAGGAGACCATGAAGAAGTTACCATGTAGTATTTGTGATAAATCACATTATTTTGTCTTCCTGTTCTTTTCTTACATCATGTGTTTGTAAGAAAAAGTATTATCCTTACTTTTTCCATCCATAAATTGTTTACATTATTCACATTTTACTTGCTTTATTTTTGGTATTCACAGTCCAAGAATCTAGTGGAAAGTTACATCTTAGCTCTGGTAGATGAGGAGGAGATTAAAGCAAGTGTCAGGCAGGTCAGTGTTGTGAAAATATATTCACTCCTTTAAAGGGAAGGGGCTGTTGAGGGAGGGGGTACAGCCCAAGGCTCGAGCCCAAATAGGGGGCTGGGCAAATATAAAATAGAGTAATGCATTCTCATTTTTGTAATCTACGTCAGGCAAAAAATGAAGACTTCGCATAGGAGGCCAGTTACATAATTGTCCGTGGGGTTCTCCCTACCCACTGCATATTCATGAGAAGATTCAATGTTTGGTATTAAGAGGAATTATTCCTTGACTAATTCTATTTCAGGACCAGAAATGCCACTTAATTTACCCAAGTACTCTGTATTAGACTTCTCTTTCAGCTGTAATGTTCAAAGTCTCATTTCCATAATATCCCCAGCTAGGAGATTTAAAATCTTAATTTTAAAAATGAAAATTATGCAAATGTTAGCACTTTGGTTTTCTCTCACAAGTTTCCCTTCAGAATTTATTTAAAACTTTTTGCCCCTCTCGTTCTGTTTCAATCGCATATTTCTTCCCTTCAGTGAGTTTGTTTTGTGTGTTACCCCTGTTTGGGTCCTGTTTCCTTCTACCAGTGGTTGGATAGGTTTTTTATGGGTCTTTTGCTTTTACAGTGGGCCCATGGCCTCAACCTGGTTTCCTCTAAACTGTTCACCAACATACCAAGTGAAGGGTTCTTAAGTGTATATCTCTCACAGTCTTAATGATCTTACATATATCTTCTATCCGTCTGTTTGCAGGGATTGTGCAATGTAGCTGCGATTGGTTCTGCTATCGGTGTACCAAACAAAGCAAGTCTACTTCTCGAAAAAGAAGAGAAAACCGCAACTCCAAGGTAGGACACAGTTTCTTTTCATTTTTTTTTTGCATGCAAAGTTAGAAAAACAAACACAAACTCTAATACATTTAAAAACAGACTATATCTCTGGCTGTTCTAATATCTAACTGTCGAAAAGGAAATGTTAAAATGAAGAAATTCTTGGTTTCGTTTTGCTTGAAGAAATGACGCATGAACATTGTTAAACGTGTGAAACAAGAATAGATTTGCCTGTTTCCTTCTGTAAACAATTTGTCTGTTTGTTTATTGTTGGTATAGTGTTATCATGTATAATTTATGTAAACTGTGTTGATAAGTATTGTTTAGTTTATATGTATGTAATATTCTATTAAAGATGTGATGTGTGTTTTGTAGGTGTTGTAGCTGTGTGTTTTAAGTATCTGTGGTATATTGTACATATCTGTGTATTGTAAGAGCCTTGTGTTGTATCTTTGGTGTACTGTACTTATCTGTACGTTGTACATTTTCATGCTTGTGGTTGCAAGTGTATTGTATATAAATATATATATGTTGTGGTAAATGTGTGTTTTTTGAAGTTGCTGTGTGTATTCTTTACTTATTTTATTAAACGGGGGAATAATAATATATCAAGTATTACATCGCAAGATGCTATACAAAACGAATAAATTGCTATAAAAGTGCAAAGAAGTATAGCAGGCGTATGTACACAGGAATTACAGTATTAAGAAGGACAAACTTCGGAGCCTTTAAAACTGCTACACTTAATTTTAACTGTAATTATTCCCTACTAGTAAGTATGCATGTGGTGACTTATGTGTTTATATGTGACTTATGTCTTTATCATGTATGTATGTAACTTATGTGTTTATGATGTATGTATGTGACTTATGTGTTTATGATGTATGTATGTAACATAAGTGTTAATGATGTGACTTATGTGTTTATTATGTATGTGACTTATGTGTTCATAATGTATGTATGTGACTTATGTGTTTATAATGTATGTATGTAACATAAGTGTTAATGTATGTGACTTATGTGTTCATAATGTATGTATGTGACTTATGTGTTTATAATGTATGTATGTAACATAAGTGTTAATGATGTGACTTATGTGTCTATAATGTATGTATGTGACTTATGTGTCTATAATTTATGCATGTATTTGTTACAGACTTTTACTGAGTCTGTATTGATACTTTGTATTCTGATATAGTTGCCTTCACTTGTTCTGGGACTCATGGATTTGTACTCGTGTTGATATTTCTACTTATACTCATATTTCATACTGTTGTACCAGTACTACAGGTCCAATGTGTAGATTTACTTGTATAAACATTTTAAGTATCAATCTCTCATAACTATTCTTATAGCAAATTTTTTATGATTTATTTATACCTTTTCATATTTCTCTCCAGAACATAGCAAGACCTGAGCTCGGCAACCAGCAAGACTCGGCCAAAGCATTAGAAATTATTAATGTTATCGATGAAAACAGCAATACCAGCAGAAATATCAGCAAACTGTTCATTGCCACATGACATCAAAGTGAAGTGAACCACATAGAAATATGGAGATAAATTTGCAGCTTTTTTATATATACACCAAAGGCATTAAATTTGCCCTTCTATTCAGCATGGAAATAAATGTTTTTGTAAGCAGGATGTGCTATGCAGGTTGAATACTGTGGGCCTTTTTCTTCGTCAAATGTGTGTCATAAATGCGACTTGTTCTTCGAAAGATGGATCGTCACTATGCAAGAAAGGCACAGAAGGTGACAGGACAACCCACCAGCAACAAAGAGGGACAGAACACACTTATGAGGGTGGAGGCGGGGGGGGGTTCGGGTTGGTCGTATTTGAAGGTTGTATGATAAACCACATGAATTGCTTTCTGCATTTGGTACCACTGGTTTGTGCTATGAGTTCTTTCTAAGTGTTGCTAATTTTAAGTTTTGTTCATAGAAATGCCTCCTATTTAATAATATTTTGTCAGATACAGAACCGCTGTATTTGGCAAGAATTGTAACAAGTGACAATTTGCTGAAAGCTGCCTTTATATTGGTACTGTTTCAAGCACCCGTGGATGGAAAACGAATCGTAAATTGGAAGACATAAATGTGACAGTGACAAAACAAAGTATGAAGGTAAACTGGAAATATATTTTAGGGTGAAATATAGCTTCCGTTTGAAGCTATGTATTAAGGTAGGACGTAGAAAAACCACAACAACAATTTTCTGATCAAATGATTTGTTTCATTGAGAAAAGGTTGGCTGGCACAATGGGGTGCTTTAAATTTAAATTGCAGCAAGAATCTTTATCTGAATTATCAATGACTCCTGTGACTGTATGACGACACACTTTCCGTCCTTCATAACCGCTTATTAATCAAACAGTCTAATTCTACCCGGCTTCACGAGGCAAATTCCTAACGACCCGGTCGTTGGGAACCACTCGGGAATGCAAATACCGATTTTTATTTTTAAACGCAAGTTATACATAAACCTTAACATCAGGTTCCATTGTGTGGGCATTTGCTAACTTGAGTTGGTCGTGTTCCTGACATTTCAAGCTTAAGGAGTGCTTGAAAGCTTTAAGAGGGCTTAAAATGTTTTGAAAATAATTTGAAAAGTATGCGTACCTGATAAGCCATTGTGGGGCCGTAATTAATGTTCTTTACGTATCTAATCTCTGTCTTCTTATTTTCTGTCTCATCTTTTTGGTAGCAAAGCTAATCCTGTGCCCTTTCAAAGAACCGTTATTATTTTTGGAACAAAAGATATCTTGATATGTTTAAGTTTTCACTCCTTTTAATTCTTTTCCTTTGTTTTACAACAAAATAAGTCCAACTTTACAACTGCAGCTTAAAAATGTACATTATCAATAAAAATTATTATTTTATGAAAGCTTCTTCCTTTTTTTTTATTGTTGTAATATAAAGTTGCTCTTCCTATTCTTTTAAATTTGATCAGTTTCAGTTTAAAGTTAGATTTTATATTTAAACAAAGCTAAACAGTTTGTACATGTTTTCTGGATTTAAATACAGAAAGTTGAAAGCTCACCATGAATCGTGCTAAATACACCTCGGAATAATTGCAGACATACATCCTGTAAACGAAACGGCTGGGATAAAGACTAAATTTGCAAACTGGAAATGCCAAACTGAAATGAACAGTTCCATAGTTCTCGTCTAGTGTCTGTGGTTGTGTACACAGTGTATTCACTGTTTGGTGTTTATGGGTGGCTATCCTATGAAGTAATAACACTTATGTAAAGCAGCGCAGATACTTGTACTTGGTCCTGAGCTCATGCGGTTAAACATTTCATTGCAAAGATGATTTATAATTAATAACAACTTATCATAACAAAGACCTGGGGGAATATCCAGAACTGCATATTCATTGCATTTAATTATTGCTAATTATGCTAAAATTTGCATACAACTTTGCAATAAAAATTACTATCAAAATATAGCAGTAAAAACGAAAAACAGAACATGCAGTTGTTTTTCCATACCATTATCACAGTAGATTTCTACGAATAAAATCTGCCTTTTTTCTTTTACGATAGATGGTTGGCACGATCTGTCCTGTTTGCATGAATTACTGATTACCCGTACCTACTCATTTCAGATTTATTCACTTAGAAGTTAAAATAGTAACGTTCATGGTGTCTCAGAAACAACACCATTAAGCACTGTCAACTTGCAGAGAAAAATCTCAAAATATAGTCGGCTTGGAAATCTTTTTAGCATGTGAAGCAGCTTGCAGTATGGAGTAAATATCTCAGGATGTCTACTATTGTCCTGTTGACGAGGGGTAAGCTCCTTAAAGTCAATAGAGATATTTGTTTTAATGAACTTGATGGTGCCACCTAGTTTCTAGTCGTGATTTCACAAATGGGTTGATGTTCTGTAAATGTAACCTGCATTGTAGCTTTCAGCATGTGATACAGACATTCTGTTGGTTACATGACATTTAATGTTGATAAAGACATCAATTTTTAAAAGGGGAATTCAGAAATTAACCAAAACTAGGTCTAAAGTAATCAGAAGTTCGTAATCATGTATCATCAAGCGTAAATCAGCTGGTAGCTCTCATGAGGTACCATCTCACACCCATGCCTGAGGAGAGGGAGGGTAGAGGGTTGTTACTTCCTGTGTCAATTAGGGAATAATGTATTGTCATTTTCATATAGATATAGTTAAGGAAAAGGGACAGCATTTTTCCTCACGGCTTGACCAGGTTACCCACCGCACATTATTGCCAGAGTTTAAAAGAATTGTACTATCTCAAAAGATATGTGAGTTTTAGTCTCCCACTGTAATATC
>KN885310.1:68907-106731 GCA_000934455.1 Apostichopus parvimensis
TAACACGAAAGCTACTGTTACAGCAAATGTAAACTGTGCAAGACCTGTATTCATGCCCCTTTTGAACAATACTCAAGCTTTCAGTGTACAACATTGCGTGTTTAGTGTACAACATTGTGTCTTTTAGTGTACAACAACAACTTTTAGTGTACAACTCTGTGTACAACATTATCTGTAGGCCAAATTGTACACAGAAAAATGTCAGAGTCCCATAAACAATATGTAATCTTTGTAGCTTTTTTTTTTTTAATTACTGGTTCTGGTAATTTTGTCTGTTTCTTCTTAATGACTACATGGTAAGACAAAATTAAAATATATCGATAGGTTCGCATAGACAAGAATATTTCATAGTAATTCTCCTCTTCAGATATAAAGCAGTGTTTATAGTTGAATATCCACGATGTGTCATTGTATTGTTTGGTATTTTAAATTGTTTGTTATTTGTGTCATTTCTCATTATGAACAGTTATGGCAAGATTTCATGTTTGGGTTTTTACTGTTTGCATCACTTTTCGTATGGACAATTATCACGGCCGTTTCACTGACTAGTTAACGAGGCTACAATTACGTGTTTTATGTCTGCTCATATTCCTTCCTGGTAAAAACAGAAAAGGTGGTGATTGTTGCCAAGCAAGACTGTGAACATTGCATTGCATGAGGTAAATTCTTCTTTTGGAGACTAGTATTAAAGTTGTGTCTATCAATCATAAGTTTTTGAGTGCCTGCAGTTTACGGGAGCCTGGCCTATTAAAATGCCCTCACTAAAATCTAGGGTAGGCAGTATAAGATGCCGAACTCCCCTGTGAAGGATCTCTTGCCGAGGGTCTGCATCGACCACATTGAGAACTGTGGACTTTGCCCACTTTAAATCATGTCCACTTTAACATGCCCACTTTAACTCCTGAAATTAGGCCCCACTGAGTATGTTACTTTGAAAAGCACATCTGTTATGCCCAATTTGATAGTTTAATCTCCTTATTATTCAGTAATCACAAGCATGACAGATTTAGAAAGGGTGTTACCATGAGTTTTACTTTTGTAATCCAGTACTATTATTTGAAAACATGTTGGTAAATTTAAAAGGTGAAGTTTCTTTTTTCTCCTTTTTTCCGCCCTTCTTTAGCTGCATGGAAGCGTATTACTGTTCTGGATTTACAATGAACAGTTGCTTTGCTAGGAGGGCCACAAAGACCATCCCACCCCCCCCCCCTCCCCCAAAGATCCATTTAGGGCATACAATTGACTTGGAAATTTCATTCTCCTTTGACAGGGGAAACACTGCCCATAGGACCACAGAAATATACTGATGAAAATAGCAACATTACTAGAATGGAAAAGAATTATTATTAAACAACAAAGAGAGAACAGCTTCTTGTTAACTTCATTGGTTTTATTTGAACACCTCAAGAACCACATTTATAATTATTTACAACAAGAGTGTCAAACCCTCCTTTTTTGTTATTCTATCTACATCCCACCAATGTTTTCATAGTTAATTTCTTGTGAAAATACGACTGTCTGTCCTCTAAAATTCTAAAAAATTACATAAATACACGCTAGATAAAAATTGGTATTACTTATTGGTAATTGACTACTTAATTATAAAACATTGCTTTTTCAATATCGACCCTTTTATAGCATGAACCTGTTCAACCCTATCAACAGAAAAACAACATCAGAGGGAAAGATAATTGCTCTTTGACTCGTTATCGCCTGCCTATTGTTTTCACGTGAATTTTGATGAATACTTTTAGTGCAATAAATAAACTACGGAACTACTGAAAGCAAGAATTAATACTATGAAACAATGCCTTTGTTCTTTTCTAGTTTACAGGGTTGTCTTTGTTTTTTTCCTCTCTCTCTTTTGATTCTTCATTTTAATATAAGAAAATAAGCCCAGCTTGACACACCATTAATTAAATCAATTTCAGCCCATCATTTGTAGTGGGAAATGAACTTAATCATAATACAACATTATTGGTTGTTCCAGCTAAATATATAATTGAACTTACAGCAAAATAAATTACTTAAAGAACTGACCAGCTTTAAGTAGAAAACAATGTATTGCTTGGATGAAACATTTAAAGGAATGGAGGCTGAGAATAAGTGTGCGAAAGGACTGAAAATGACAAAAATGTGCAGCACAAGACTAAGAAAAGAAGAAGAAGAAGCCTATTAAGACAAACAAGAAGAAAAGAATTCAAAAGCTATTTTTAAGATAAAGCATTCATGAAATTCAGGCAAATACCACAAAATTTACAAAACAAAGAAACTCTTAGAAAGAGAGGACTTTTAAATACCAGAGACTTACGGTTAAAAGTCTATAATACAACTAAAGTAAATCAAGAACAATACATAATGTGTTTTTCACCACAAAAAATTTATAGCACATGCATCCACATCAACAATGTCACTTTGCGAAGAGTTACAGCAGCTTTGCCATTCAGCTGTTTTACTTTACACAGCGAACTATCTCCATCATTAATGCCTCAAAGGTACAACCGATCTTCTTCTCTTTTATCTAGAGGTTATTTCATTAAACAGTCCCAGTGTGTCTTTTTTTTCGTCCCCTGATTTTCCTTACAGACAGAGTAGCGTCTCAAATGCTCAAAACCAGATTCTCAATGTCGTTAGCTGGTATTTTGGCATCGGCCTGTTCACCAGCGACTCTGAAGGTTATCTCTGCGTTGTATGGAATGTTCACAGAGCCACTGGTACTGTGACCTAGCCAGCTTTCTCCTCCTCTTTGGTACAATTTCACAAACACCTGCGGATCAGACGTGAAAGGTCAAAAGAAATTATAATAATGCCTTATTATAAATATACCAAGTAGTATATTCAAACCAGAGTACATTATATGTACCTATCCTCCACCATTCATTCATCTAGAAACATATCTTTCCACATAAGTTCAGCCAAGGGAAGAGACTTTCATTTGCCATTATGGTTAATATTTTGCAGAAACTTTGACAATGCAATTACGTTATTGTAAACCAGGGGTTCTCAACAGGTGGCACAGGGATGTGCAGCAACCCCAAAATATTTCTATCTCGTCTTCAATGAAAAATTGGCCCTCAATCATGCACTAATCTGGCAGGTGGATTGTAACAGCTTTAGGCTTGAGAAAAACAAAACAAATTAGCTCACTTTTCTGGTAATGTCTGACCCTATTACCATCACTGCCAGCATCATAACCACCACCAACATCACTGCCAAAATAGTTACCACTATCACTACTACACCATTCATCACCAATGTCACCACTATCCCACAATCACCCAGCATCACCTCAAACCATCACCCTCCCCACCTTTAACCAATACCATGATATAATCTCTGTCTTTCTGATAAATTAACTTTTTATGCCAGTACATTACAAGAAATTAAAAAAAATATGCAATGTGGTTACTTACTGAGGGTGTGTACCCTATGACAGCCCACAGCGTTCCCCATGTGGCATTCCTCTGATGTGCAAAACTGACTATTGAGGTTTCTTCCCGGTTCGGGGTAAAATGAGCACATCCTTTGAAATCACCTAGAAGAAAAAGCAAAAATTGAAAATATGAAAGTAAACATTACTTGCTCACTAGTTGTGAAGAGAAAGAATTTTGGCAAACCGTCCCGGTCACAAGAATTCTTTACGGTTAGGAAAGTCTTTGGCAAACCGTCCGGTCACAAGAATTCTTTGCGGTTGATTTGTTTCAATCGGGAGACTTACCCATCAACTGTCTACCTCCATTTAAATGAAGGACATCCCATGTTCCTATCTTGTTTAGAACCTGTCTTGTCACTTCTATTGCACTGTACGATAACTGCCCTGTGTGGAAGACGATGACGAAACATGTAAGAAACGATGCTGGGTTTGAAGGAAAACATTAATTAGATACAGAAAGTCCCATCCAAACACACCTTGGTTTAGATGATGCAACCATCAAAACAGGTTGTAACTTATCAATCTTGAGCCACAAATCACCTTGCAAGAAGTAAAACGCAGGTCTGTTCAATAAATACAGAACTGAAAATTTACTATTTTTGTATAATTGTGATGTCCTCATTTATTGACATTAAGAATTTGTGATTAAGCTAGGCCACTTTATCAATACAGTTTGCTTACCTGTAAGTAATCCCGGTACAAATGAATTGAAAAGTTTGCTTGCAACACCCCATCGAAAGGATTCCACAAATTCCAAATAGTCTTCCGGAGAGACGATCTCCTTCGAAGCAGCCAAGCTGCTGTCCAGTTTCGTGAGGTGATTGGCAAAAACAACTCTGGGATGAAAGAATTTCTGAGGTAAACACGCTTCATTTTTCAACAGGTGACTTCTAAGAAGCTGTGTCTTGAGCCTCAAACTTTCCAATGCGCTGTCATGATTAACTTCGTAGGTGACTTTAGCTTTGTCGTTTCTCATATCTTGCTTCCGTTGGATCCACATTTTGCCATCTTTGCTTGGTATAACCTCGCCGATCCAATTCTTTACTTCGATTGTGTAAACACCAACCTCTGAAAAGAATAAATAAACAACCAAGTGCTTATAGGTAAAGAATAAAAAGAAGTACATTGCTCCTAATCTTTAATCTGTTAAATCAATTTATGTTTCAAAAGTATTAACTGGGAGGCTCATAGAATCCATTGCTTAGGAAGTCAACAGAAACTACTTTGAAAAGCTATACATGCGATGATTGTGGATGGACATAACTTTGATTCTAGCCTTCCCTTTTCAGATGAGTATCCAGATATTTTAGAAGGAATAGCACTGTACCTGTTAGAATGACAACGTCAATTTCGTATTTCTGTGTTTGAAAAGCATCTGGCACTCTCAGTCCGCAAAATATGTGGTTGCTTGGAATGCCTTGTTCTCTAAGGCAGTTAACCAGTTCCCTCTCAGCATCTCTGCCGGCTTTGGTCTGTTCATCATCACTGTAACTACCTGGGCAGGTGGCTTCTTTGGCATGAGCCAGTCGATTCCTCAACTCAAACATGATCTGAAAGCAAATATGTAATAAACACTATGCAGTGATTTCAAAGGTAAACAATGTTGGCCAAGTTAAGTATACTAGAAACTTAAAACACGGTCACAGATGCTCAAACTTTTAGTTTCAAGTGGAGGGTTAGATTATTCTAAGGGATTACTTTTAAAGTTTCATCAGCTTTTAGCATGTTTAAAATTTGGTGCCAATACTGACAACCTTTAATAAACATCAACACCTGTGAAAAAGACTATGATCAAAATGTATTCAATTACTTTGTTCATACAGTAGATTATAGAAACTAAGGAAACTTGACCTTGGCTACAAGTCTTGACTATTACTAGGCCTAATGTTATAAGCATTTGCTAATAACTCACACTTTAGGTGAATCAACCGAGATCACCACTAGCTATTACCTGAGCCAGATTAATGATAATCTTTGAACTTAAAGTGTGACGTTCGGCGTCATACTAAGTTCCCTGTCTAACGTAAGACTCTACTGTAAATCATATTATGATGTAACATTGCCTAGGCCTACCTTTTAAGCCTAATGTTAAAGTTCGATTTAGAAATAGTTTCTCCACCAGTTTATGACAGTTACCGTTTGTTCAATTTCGTAGATTTAATAAAAGTGTTATTTAACAATTCCAAGTCGTTCCTCCATTTTCATCGATTGGATATTCGGTTAAGAAACTTCACAACAGACAATTACTCTGCTAGCGTCTTTTCTGGGACACAAAGCTTTTGTTATCAATTGCGCAGACCAGCTGGTTTGATGTAAACAAATAACGCAATACTATGTAACACATAGTTAGAAAGAATATGCGATGTTTATTTGTCGTATTTATGAAAATAAAAATCATTAAGGTACGGAATAATAATTAATAACACTATAAAATATACCAAAGAAATTAATATTAGTTTTATAGATTTTCTAATATGGTAACAACAGACACGATAATTTATAGTCTATAAGTCTTACGTAAACGGCGCGAAATATCCAACACTATGACAGAAATGTAAATTTCTGTTTTGTATGCAATACACGACCTTCGACAGGTACATGTGTTAACTCACCCAATGAATTAAGTGAATCTCATTGACTCGACTAAATACCAAAACTGTGTGCCCTGAAGTGACAGTAAATGGCCTAGAAATTGTTATAGTACGTGAAATGTACGTACGTTGTCAGAGGCTTGTAAGTGTTTGCGTTTATGTACAGGCAGTGCTTAAGTTAGAGGATTTGGACACTGTTTGGCCTAGCTTAGGCCTTAGCTAGGCCCTAAGGCTAAAGTATAGCCCTAATGTTAGGAAGATATGTCATTCTCAAAAGCATTCACAATCACACTATCTTACTTTCTTTGGCCTTGACAATGATTATTAAAGTATTCGCCTAAATAAAGGTCTAGACGTACTCACAAAAACGCAAAATTCACTCGCCACTATGATTGCTATTTGAGTTAGGCTACCATACTTGTATAGTAATAGTACAAACCTACATTAATACTTCCTGTAAGTTAAGGTTTGGCAAACACATATGTGCCACATAATTGCACATTGGTAAGTTATATTTCAGTGCAGTATGAAAATTAAACTTTTCCACCAAAACTAAGTGCTGAACAAAGTAAAACATGTCACAAAATCATTAATATGCAACTAGGCCTATTGTAAATGGTCTCAAACAATTCCAAAGATCATTGAAGCAAAATACCTGCAAAGATAGCTTGGGCTCTGTAACATTAGGGCTCCTCTAGTAGTAGCATGGACACTTCGAAGTTCCCAAAACTATATCTTGTGGTATAAATCACCTGAAAATATACTTGATATGGTGGGAGAAGTGTGTTATATTACGATACACGGCCAAACTTTCTTTCCTGCAAACTGTTTTCACATTGCATTCCAAGAAGATTCTTCGTGATTGTGGAACTGGTATTTCTTTGCTAGAGTATTGCGAACTTCGGACACCCGGTCCCACAGTGTGGCACTGGTGATAAAATTGGTGGCGCAGTTGCTCTTTCAGTAATTATAACAGACTTCATAGATCTCCGTCATTTTATTGACAAATATGTAAGTACTTACTTGCACACGGGTCATTTTGGAGAGAAAATAACTGTAGTTTCGTACTTTTTGGTGAAATTTGGCTCTTCCTGTAGGTTGTCATGGTGAAATCGTGTATTTCTTAGGGGTGTCCGAACTTCGCAGTGTTCCGAACTTCGCAATACTGACTATAGTAGTACTATAACTAGGTGTTCTTCATTGCAACTTTGAGCCGCTACTCAATTAGCGACTTGGTACAATTTCACAATTGATTATTCTTGTCTCTTAGCTGTAGAATGGTGTGTAAAAAATGTCACTTTTACTGCATTAAAATGCCAAAATCAAAGTGATCTGTATGCAATGAAACACAACAGGTGTCGATTGAAAATCGATTGCAAAAGTTCATGGCAGCGGTCACAACAAACTTGTCTCAAAAGTTAAATTGTATGTTTTGCAAATTGAACGATGGCATGTAGAAAATGCCTTAAGAGATCATTTAGGAGGTGTTTGGCCACGAAAAGCGTATTAGTATTCTGACAAATCATGTTTTTTCTATAGGTTTTGTGTTCACCAACCTAACACTATCCTACCATTGTAAGTGTATGCCACAGTAAAGCCTTACCAACTCGGCAGTTGCATGCTTAGTTGGAGAAAATGTTTTACAAAAATGACAGATAATTGTGGATTTGATTGTTTATTGTTAGTAGTCTACTTGGGCCGCTAGAAGAGACGTGTCTTCTCAAAAGTATTGATCAGGTAGTGTGTCATATATAACTATTGCCCCCTGCGACTTTGACTCCAACAAAAAGTATCCTGTTAGGAAGATGTGTCATTCTCAAAAGCATTTATGGAGGAGTGTATTTCATGATATCCCTATTATGATTCTAGCTCCAGCAGAAGAGCAAAAAGTAATCTGTTAGGGCGATGTGTTGTTCTCAAAGCATTCATGAAAAATGATGATTTCCATGCCTTGACTCCAACTCCAGCAAAATGTAACCAGTTCAGGAGATCTGTCATTCTCAGATAAAGGTGATTCATCTAGTGATTTCCCCCATGAGTCCCACTCCACCAAAAAATATCCTGTTAGGAAGATGAAAAATAATACAAACTTCTAAATCAATGGAAAATGGTTTTACTGAATATTGTTGCCATTAACATGATATATACTGCTTCCACATGCATGTTAAAGAAATGTGCTGTTTTTCAAGATAAAAATACTGATTGTTTGTTGATGTTACTTGACTGGTAATACTGCCTGAACTTGGAAAGTAGGCCTAGAAGTCCTAGATTATTGGTATTATAATTTAATCGATGTATTATCTGCTTCATAAGTGTTCTTTATGTACACTTTTCATGCTCATATGCATAGCCTAGCTCCAGTATCCTGAATGCAGTCACTGTACACTACAGTCAATATTAAAGTTCTATGAGCAGTTTGCAGCAAATGAGCTTTCTTTAAACATATATAACATGTGCAAACAACAAAAAACAATAATTGAACTGAACGACTGGATTATCATATTATTGGCCGCTCTGAACCATGAATGGTAAATCTTCAAGTTATGCACTTTTTTTTTGCATTACATCTGTTCCTCTGTTGTAAACAGATTCCTCAGTGAACCTTCGGTGTTTGACCAGACCCGCTGAAACAGAATCTCCATGACAACCATGCCTTCCAAGGAGCCAATCACCTTTGAGCGGCCATCCTGTTCCTACGAAAACTTGTCCTCTAGGTTTGAAATCAAGAATGGTACCTTCCAGCGACAGTATGCCCATATGTACTGCGAGAGGTTGCTGACCATGAGGAAGAGACTGGAGGAGTCTGCGACAAAGAAATGGGGTTAGTTAGTAAATTGTACCAGAATTAGTATACCATTTGAGAGCTTGTTCTGCATATATACTGTCAAGGCAAGTAACCACTGGGAGGGGGGGTCTTCACTCTGGTTTTTTTTTTTTTTGTGAAATAAATGTTGGAGTCTCTGAATTTTGTCCTCTTATGAAATACATTGGTTTCAGTTCTTCAATAGTTGCTATGTATCTTTGCACTTGTGAAGCAAGTGGCCTATTTTGCGATGCAATACGCGATAAAATGATAGACATTGAGGTGATAATGTAACTATATCGTCAGGTACATGTAATTATCATATTTTACCCTGTTTGATGTCAAGTTACTTACTTTAGTTGATCAGAACCATCACCTTTAGCAACTTCTTTAGGGTGCTAAACAATTTTGACACAGTGGACCCACTACAAACGTCTTCAATACCACCATAGAGAAAGGTTTAACGAAAGACTTCAGAAAGATCAACTGTACGCAGAAGAATTAAGATCAACCTTGGAAATGTTCATGTTATTCGTGGGAGTCGAGTATTCAGACTTTTTTATATTTTTATAGCTTCTCTATCTTTTCACTTTCAGGGACCGAGATCGAAATATACAAACTCTACCAGTTGAAGGGACAACGGAGATGCTGTATCATCGGGACCTACTACAAACACATGGAGTTGAAGCCGAGCATCTTGGACGAGGTCAGCGAAGAGTACAACTTGATACCTCAACCGAAGAAGGATAGATACACCAGCGACTCGGACACTCTGATCCTAGAAGACGAACTACAGAGAATAACGTTAGTGGGCAAGGTCAACGTACAGACTGCTTGCACAGGTCTCTGAAAACTTAATGTTACATGAATATTATCACAGACGTATTACTTATGAAGTTCTTGTGAGGTATTTGTTTTCAATAGGGTTGTCCCCTTGTCTTTGGCTAGCTTAGAAGTTGGGCCAAGGAGTAGTTTTCCTCCAGGCCTGGAGAGGTCAGCCAATTTTTATGGACTTTTTCCGGTCTTGCCTGGGACAACCTGGTCCTACATTTTGGTTGCCCGAATGGACAATTTGGTTGTCCGAAAAAGATGTATCAGAATGATAGAGACCGTATGAGAGGTGTGTAGATTTGGTGAATAGAACACCAGCCAGTAATGCTTTGATTCGGGTGGATCTTAGGCCTAGGACAATTTTTGCCCTATTTCTGTACCTCCAAAGTGATGAAGTGTGACACCAAATTATCAGTTTTTCCTATTTTGGGAAATTTAGTTACATTGTAGTCTGAATTAAATGTAAACAACTAGTCGTCTGCCAGACGACCACGAAGCTGGTTTTGGTTGTCCCAACTGAAATTCGGTCTCAGGCGAGTGGACTACCTTTAAAAAGTTGCCCCGCAATTGTTTGACAACGTCGAACAATAGAAAATATTTGAAACGGGCTAAGAGCATGATTTGTCTTTGGAGCAACTGTTTGTGAAAAATTATTTAACAACCTTTGATATCAAACCACACTGTCAGTTGAAAACCACAAATCAATATCTTTCCCATAACTCAAGATATGGTTGATTAAATGTAATCTACCTTAATAGGCTTAAACTTCAACTACAGTTTTAAAGTTGGAACACACAGTATGGGGCCTGTGATGTCATGTGGGCAAATGCTCTTTGAAAGCTTTTACTTATGCTATTATAAAATTCTTCTTGATTTATCCTTGAAACCTGATATATTTGGAAAGATTGCTTAACTGGCAAAGTTCTCTGTGCTTGGATTCTCTGTGCATAGAATCAAAATGTATCTTTTTATAGAAATATTCTTTTCCCCTGTGGATAAATAAGCAACAAAATTATAGAAAAAAAAAAGATAATTTCAGCTGAAGTGCCCAGTTGACATCATCCATTCTGCTTTTGCCACATGCAGTTACAAAATATCACAAAATTTGAAATTGTCGTTTTTGCCTAAATGTATACAACCTGCCAGTTTTCATTGGGTTTCCTTTTCCAAATTTGAAAACTTAATATAGATTACTCTACTCTGTAACACCGCAAATTTACATTACAGGGGTTATCATTGGTTACATTGTCTGTTTGCCTCTGACTTACCACAAAATACAAACTTGTGCGGCAGGCAGTGCTTTCTGTATTTAAATTAAGTTTCTCAAGAACTTGTGACTTATCAATGAATAACTTATCCGGTATCGCATCGCAAATGCTATGCAAATATTGCTACACAGGTGCAAAGATGTATAGCACTTTTTGTACACAGAAGCCGTGTAGTATTTTCATACGAGAAAGTGCTACAACATTTGAACACTAAATTATGCCCCGCTTGTGATAGTGTATGTAACCAAAGCTGGCAGTCAGTATGCATTTACTCTCTATTTATGAATGCTGCCACCTTAAAGTAAAAAAAACATCACTGATGTTCATATCTCTGTGATAAATTGTGTTGTCAAGTTGAAGTGGTCACCTATCAGTAAAGAAAACTTGCTGCAATGAACATGTGCAACTAGGTTTTTTTTCTCCAGTAGATTTAAATATCAAAAATATTCAAGATGTGATGTTTGTCATTATGACCCAAACAGGTATGGTTGTAGCAGTGCTAGGAGAAGAAAAAGAAAATGGCAAATTCCATGTAGAGGACACTTGCTTCATGAATCTACAACAACCATCACCACTTCCTGCATTAGAAGAGGACAGGTAAGTGTAATACCATTTGTAATGGTTAACTAACTGTACCTCCGATGTAAGCCACTTTTCACATTTCGTAATCTATGTATGTATGAATGTACATAGGTATCTCCATCAATTCTTCTCTGTAATATGTTTTGTATTATTCTGTTCTAGTCAAGAAATTTTCTCCTCTTGTAGTTCATCTCTGTCTGTTGAGATCAAAGTGTGGCCCTTGGGAAAGTTTCTGCTACCTTCAATTGATAATGTTTTTCAAAACCCTGTTAACGCGGCTCACAGAACCTAAGGAAAACATGAAATACAGAAACTTCTACTACTTGTGGAGTTTGTATAGAGGCCAATAGGGCCTACTTGTGATAGGATATGTAAACATAATAGAAGGATAATGTGCGTGTAGGACCCTTTGTTTATTTGACCATAAAATATAAGATTTCCAGTTCACAGTAGTGAACTTAAGCAGAAACTTAAGCAGAAGTGTTGTGGCCTAGAGGATTGGTTCCAAAAAAATTCACTGCGGTCAGTCAAAACAGTTTGATGCACACCACTATATTAGATAATCATGAATGTGTTAGAAAAATGTACAATGTCTAGCTGTTCAGTTTGTCAATAGGGCTTAGGAGTACATGTTGAGTACATCACCTTCATACATGTGTCACATTAGGAGAGGGGGGAAGGGGGAGGCGGGGGGGAAGTGGAATAAATTATTTTGGTTGAGGGTATTAAGTGAATATCCACAATGGTTGTTACATCTTGTAAAATGAGATTCTGTATAATATTTGGATCTGCGTGACAAGGTTTGAATCCCTTACTGTCATTTAAGTAGGATCATTTCTGCTTGCTCAATTTATGTTCTTGTCTCTAGAGGTAAATATCATAGGGATGAAGCTGTTCCATCTTTATAGCCACCCTGATAAACTTCACTTTAAATTATCTCTAGGAATTCTGTGAATAGTTGCAAACATGTAATTAACTGCCTATTCCCCCTCTTCCTCCACCAACCCCATCTCGATCTTTAAATGTTAACCGCTACCATTCCCATCATTCTCTCAACACTTTTCAAGCTAAAAATGTGAATACTTGTAATTATTATACTACAAGTGCTACAAATTTGTCCGTTGATATTAAAAAGAGATTCCTTCTTTTTCTGTCAAACACTGCCAACCACCAACATCCTTCTTCCTTAAACTGGAATGCAGTGACCATACTTCTCAAATCTTTCTAAAATAAAATATCTGTGATCTATGTGTTTTTTTTATTTTTTTTAATATATATATAAATTCCCTCACCCCACCCTTCGCCTCTTCAGAGTAAACAGCTGAAAACTCTTCTCACTCATTCCCAGTCAAAGTACCTTCTCTTGTGCAGTTAGTCTCCCAACCCTCTCTTTAGTCTTTCCATCTTTAAAATTCCTTCAGTTCAAGCGGAGAATGAACTTCCACTTTTTTCTGTCGTACTGTTTTCTTGCAGGTACATATTTTTTGTGTCTGGATTAGGTCTGGGTCAGCAAGGCAAGAATCTAATGGGGCTTCAGCTGTTAGTTGACCTCATCACAGGTCAACTGGGGTCAGAAGAAGAACAGAAGAAATTTTCAAAGGTGATAAGGATCATCCTAGCCGGTGATGGGTTGAGTCGTGACACGCAGGATACAAGTGTCCTCCACACAGTAAGTTGAAATGTCCTCTGGTCAAGGCCGTATTCATTTAAAGGAGCGTTGGGACCTATGATCGAAATCTCAAATATAGCACTTTATAGTGTATAATGTTGTGTTAAGTGATAGAAAATGGGGAGAAGTCGGTTAGAGGCAAGGGCGCGGAAGCACTTTTAATCTGGGGGGACACCAACGTCAAAGGGCACTTTGCAGAAATTCGATTGGACTGATGCAGCTTGATATTTAGTACCCTTTATAACTCTTATTGTATTATCTTATTTGCGTATACACATCACTCCAACGCCCCCCCCCCCCCCAAGGAAAAAATGGATACTAGCACTGCAATATCCAATGTGCAAATTGGGAAACAAGGAACAAGTTTTCTTTCGAGACAAAATGAGGTGAAATCATCTGCCGAATAAGAGTTTATTTCTTGTTAAGAGCCATTCGAAATAGCTTTGAGTTTGACCCACAGAAATTCATTAATAGTCAGGGGCGTAGCCAGGATTTGCAAAGTTGTAGGCACGACTATCTGAGCGGAGCGCCACCATCTGTTGGCGTGGAGCGTCCCAGAAAATTTTTGGTTTTACAAACCCCCAAGATGGCCGGAAATGGCACTTCCCTAGTGTTCATTCTGGTTCCCTGGCCTCTTGCTAACTTGAGACACCTCATTCAATATCACTTTTAGACCCCAAAAAACAAACAAGTTAAAATAGTACGTAATTCAATACGTACATAATGTATTTAAAATTAGCAAGGTACATGTACAGAGTAGTCTTACTTTTCAACTTCTGATACTTGTAGATACAAAGATAGGCCAGAAATGTCTTTGTTACAACTATAGCCAGTAATTGTCTTTGATACAACTGTAGCTAGTAAATGTTTATCGAAAAGGCTGTTTTGGAACTTGGAACGCCGAATGTGACAACAACAGGCAACGAAGTGCTGCAGCTCTATACATATAAAGTCTGTTAATCAACGATAGGCCCAGGCCTACAGTGCTATATACTGGCTACGCCCCTGATAGTTCTAAATTAGGATTAGATCTCTTACTGAAATATCGCTGACCTAATAAGGTGATCAAGGGTACAATTTTTGTGTAGAAAAAGGGCACATTTTTAACCTGAGGAAAAGTGGGGGGGCACGTGCCCCCCGGTTCCGCCGCCCTTGGTTAGAGGGTACAGAATATGGGTCTTGCACTGTAGAGTTACTCGCAAACTTGGCTACAGATCTCATAAATTATCGATTCATAAATTATCTCGATCTCATATCTCAATCGATCACTCCAATTATCACTCTAAAATAAACGATTAAAAACGTTCTGGTTGATTTTCCAATGACATACATTCTCTCCTCTCAAATTAATGTTAAATAACCAAGTAAAAAGTTTGTATTTATGAAGTGTGAGAACAGACGATTAAACTCTGGGTAGCTATATGGGACTTAAAGGAGCTTAACAGAATAAAACTAAATTAAATTCCATACTAGTGCATGACAAATTAATGTTCTACCTGACATGCGATTGCCCTTTTAATAGCTTCAGTTTATGGGAGAACTTGGAATGCAAGTCAGCATTATGAACATTGCTTCTTCAAATTAACAGAGATTATTGAGGGAATGGATTTCAAACTGTTATTTCCAGTATCATTTTTTAAAACCAATGAAAATGAGGACTGGGGAAAGAAATTTTTGGCTAGGACAGGATTGGAAGCAGTGACAAGCCCTACTGACTGAGCTGTCCGGCCCTTAGTTGGTGGCGTTCTCCATAGTAACCATCGTTGCTAGGGGTGCCAACCAGAAGCCACAATACAATATGCCCACAGCATAACCATGGATCACACATCAGTTTCACTCAATAGAACCCAGACAGTCACAGGGAAGGGATTTCAAGATTAGTTCTGAAAAGAGGGCTGTCCATTAGGGATCAATTTTGCCAGCATATGTAACCAAAAATCCTAGCTATATATCATAACCTGTTCCAGTATAGGGAATAATTAAACTGGTATAGCATAGCAAAATGATTACTGTGCAACATTGGACATAGAACTTCCTACATTTTGCTTTGCATTGACACCCTTGTATGATAAAAGCAAAATTAATAAACCTGATAACTAGTTTATTTCTTGCATTGATTCAAACCTCTCCTAAGATTTCAAATGCTGTTTCCATGGACATTTCAAGAGAAAGATGATCAAATGTCCGACCTAGCCGGCTTCAGATGACTCAGCGAATAATTTATCAATAACAAAATACTATAAAGATAACCAAATCAAAAACAAACCAAACCTGATTCTATGAAGTTTTTGGTGCAACGTTCGTGTGTAAACTACTTACTTCATGCATCCTCAATAGTAGCATTGAAGTTTGATTTTCTTTAATCGTCATTGCGTAAAACGTTTTTACATAAGCCTACTTTGTGAAGATGGTTCTTTGCAAACACTGCAAAGAGCCCAGGATATAAATGTTGGATCCGATTTTGAGGATTTGTGCATGTATAGTTGAAACTCTGAAGTTCGAATTGGCCTATGTACATGCAGTAGTGAACTGTGTGGAATTTAGCGATAGATATGCACCCTGTGGGTAAAGGGATTTTTGAAGAGGTTGCTGTTGGAATCGCTCTGCAAGGTCAAAGCACGGAGCTACTACGGAGTGAGCAAGTAGGGAAGTACAAGTGCGGATGAAGTAAGGACTGGGGGTAAAAGATTGTTGAAAGGGCCGGGTGGGAGGGAAAAGAGGGGCAGGCCTAACTTAAGAGTACTGGAACCTTCCAATATTTCCTGTGCAGAGAAAAAAGTTGACAGAAGAGAGCCGATAGAGGTGGGTAGGGGGAATTAAGGGGAGGGAGCATATGATAACACTGTACAAACTAACAGGACAATTGATCAAATAAGTTGTACAAACTAGAAAAGTCAGATATGTACACCACTGTGTATTTCAGGATACAGTTCTTTGTTAAACTGTGTATATATACATACACAAACCAGGTACACAGATGGTTAGATTGGTGGTTCTTGTGGACAAGTACAGACAAGTATGCAAGGAACTTGGAAGTGCAAATGTAGTGCTATGTCACTGTTATAATGTATAATAAACCTGCGGCCAATAAATAACTCCAGTTACTCTGTTTTTTCCCTCTACCCTACAGGCCAAATATCTTAGTTGGAAGGTTCAAGCTACAACTGTGGAAGGTGTCAAAGAATTAGATGATATCTTAACACAACTTGTGGTAAGTCTGTAGTCTTCTTCGAAAGCTGTGTAAAACTGACCATTTGTTGACAGCGTAACGAATGGTCGTACCTTCTCACTGTCACTTTCATAGCAGGTTACCTCACAGAGACTATTAACTGTCATGTATGTGAACACAGTGGCGGAGCTAGGGGTATTGGTCAGGGGGCCAGAATAGTCTGTAGGGGCACTTTCGACACTATCTAAGCGGAGCGTACAGAAAATGTTTGAGTAAAGATACTCCCTAGATCGCCGGAAATGACCCTTTCCGGGCCTTGCTTATTTGCAGATAAACAAAGAATTAATAGGTGTCATCGCCATTTTGTCTGAAAATTACACCAACAAAATGTGACAAATGTCAATAGGTATTTGAGAGCGTAATAAAAAAAGTAAATAATCGCGAATTAGTAAAAAGTGGTAAAAAGCTGAAAAGGGCGCCAGCAGTCCATTTGAGTCTGTCGGGGGACATCCGCCCCCTCTGACTGTATGGACGCTCCGCCACTGCCTCCTCAGCGTTCAGGAATCATTGAAAGTCTCAGAGCCTCCATCTTATTAGCTTAAACAGTGAATGATTTAAGCAAAATTTAACTTGCATAAGTCAAGTGACTTCAGATGATTTTCCTTTGGTGCTGTTTCCATTGTAGTAGTCAGTATAAAAGTAGTGCTCCCTTTTACCCTATCAATCAATTGACGGCAAAACATCGACGGCAACATGGTTTCTTCGCATCTGCTGCCAAATCTCTTAGCAATATCTATTCTAAAGTTACATATTTTTTGTAGCCTAAAATCATATCAGAGACAAATTATGAGGCAAAATGTTTGCCTTATTTTTGTTGCCTGAAACACACAACTCTTTTATCTGAGGGTTACAAGCTCATTTCTTGTAAGGTCACATCATGTATTGTGGGTGGTGGGGTGGGTGGGTTATACGTGTTGGGTTGGTGTGTGAGTGGATATAAGTGTTACTGTTTTCTTGTATTGTTATCTCTCTATTTACTTATGGGAGCGCTCTACTAGACAAGCCCTCTGGATTTTTTGGAGCGCTTCCTCTCACAATTTTCCCTGTTGTTGATATGTTTTGTCACTTAGTTAACTTCTTTGTCTTTATATTGTGAAAAACAATAAATCAATGAATGAAATGTCAATCAACTTCTTGTTGTAACTACCCTACATGGCTCCAGGCCTTCTGAAATGTTCTCAAGCATAAGCTAGTGATGCTATTATTATATATCACTCACTGCCAGTTGTTCAGTCGCTTGATCTTTTAGGGAGACACGAACCCACCCATCATAATCAATCTTTGAGAATGAGGTAGTTATCATGAAAAACATCCCCAAACTGAACAAGAAAAATATCATTTCCTTTTTGGGAGATATCACGGTTTTGATGTTCTTTCACACACAATGTCGAATGCTCAATCAAGGCTACATATGATGTTATCGAGCCACATGTGCTTCAGTTTTCTTAAATTGTTTTCCTTGTCTTTAGGACATTTGCATATCTTCTGTAATTGAGATGGGTCTTGCAGATGCTGAATCTGAAATATTGAACATCTTAACATGACCTCATGGTGGCCTTGTTTTCAGTTTCAAATGCTGTTTAACATTTCTAATTTGAAAATATGAAGGTAAATATAAAGAGAAAGTACAAGATTTCAAATGCTATTGGCATGATGACATCACAGATTTACAGAATGACCAGCTGCCAGATATAACTTTACTAAACTAGGATAACTATAAAATGGAACAAGATTTGTCTTAGCTAGGGGAGGGAGTTGTGGTTAAGGCAGGTGACTGGTGATCTAAGGAGTACAGGTTCGAGCCCTGGCCAGATCATTGCGTTGTGTCATTGGGCAAGGCACTTTATCGCCATTGCCTCTCTTCACCCAGGTGTATAAATGGGGACTTGAGACTTGCAAGGTAACTTGTAAAAATAGTTGCGTGCGCCGGTTTGGGGCTGCACTCTATGAGAAGTCCCCTGGGTGACACGTGGCTGTGGTGACCTGGGAGAGATTGATTGAATTGCGCACACTTTGGTGTGTAGGTGTGACAAGTTACCAATGACCAGGCTAAGTTGTCAGCGCGGCGAGACTTTATTGTAAGTTGCGCTATATAAGAACTGAAAATTTTTATTATTAGCTGTTTTGGGGGGGTTGTCCATCACAAAGATCTCTTTTCCTATATAAAGCCAAATATGATTGTTGGGTTTGTGTTCCCTTTAGGTATCAATTAATAGCTAATAAATCTCTAAATCAACAAGTTTTAATTCCCAATTTAAAGTACGTAGTATCAGGTAATAACTTTTGTGTAGGATTTTCGAAGGCTCTGAAGTTTGTATCTTGTTGATTACTATACTTCTTGTGTAGAAAACTGCTATAACAAGTTTACACTTGCAACTTGACCATTTTGTATCTAGCAGTTTGCGACTGCGTTACTGGCTAAGTTATCCCCAAGTATGCATGTTGGGATGGATGTAATGATTGTATTTAATCCTGTTTATTTCTTTGTTTTTCAGACCAACGTTCCAGTCGACATTATGCCAGGGGAGTTTGACCCCACCAATGGAATCCTTCCTCAACAACCATTACATAAATGTATGTTCCCTAAGTCGAATGTTTATCCAACCTTGAACTGTGTCACCAATCCTTACGAAGCTGATATCGCAGGTTGCAGGTGTGTAACACTCCTCTTTGAGTGGGGATCTTGTTAAGTAACTTGTCTTAATTTGTCTCAGCTTGTCTAAATTTGTCTCAGCTTGTCTAAATTGTCTGTACCGAGAAAACAGGTTGCTCAAAAACATCTGTCCTGGAGACTTAATATGCTTGCTTTCATTACAAGTTAATAATCAATTAAACAGAAAGGTGTCAGTGGTATTGGTCCATCCATCTCAAGTCTTGTGAAACTCTGAATATGAGGAAAGTTGCTTTTCCACTATAGAATTGTGTCAATCTTGAGACATTTTCCAAGCATTTTGTACCTTTTCTTGTCATTTGATAATATATTGCATACAGTGTTTTTGTGTGTATACCTATCAGGGATGTAGTGTGTAACCTATCAGGGATGTAGTGTGTATTCCTATCAGGGTTCTAGTGTGTACCTATCAGGGATGTAGTGTGTAACATCAGGGATGTAGTGTGTAACCTATCAGGGATGTAGTGTGTATTCCTATCAGGGTTCTAGTGTGTACCTATCAGGGATGTAGTGTGTAACCTATCAGGGATGTAGTGTGTAACCTATCAGGGTTCTAGTGTGTACCTATCAGGGATGTAGTGTGTATTCCTATCAGGGATGTAGTGTGTAACCTATCAGGGATGTAGTGTGTAACCTATCAGGGATGTTGTGTGTAACCTATCAGGGATGTTGTGTGTAACCTATCAGATATATAGATAACATGGTCAATTGTTGTTTTTAAATATCAATATCAATTTTGTGTGTGATTAATACTAGCATGAAAACTTAGGCATCTGGAAGGGATAATTTTCGGAATTAAATTCAGGCAATAATTTCTGGGTAAAACCTTTCGTATAAGATTTGCAGTAATGCGCGATAGGTTGGATTTAAATGTGTCCGACATCGACAATCTATTTTTCTTTTTCAAATGTCTTCTTATTTGTAGAGTTATTGGCACATCCGGCCAACCAGTCACAGATATTTACCAATTTACTACAAATGAAGATCGTCTTGAAATTCTGGAGGAAACTCTAAAAACAGGACATATTGCTCCAACTGCCCCTGATACATTAGGTAAGTGTAAAGGAGGCAGCCCCACCCCTCCTCCCACCACAACCCAACCCCACCTCACCATTGCTTTCTTCAACTCCTGTAGGTACATAGCATAGGTGCGTCATATTAAGGATTGTGATGATTTCATTTCATTATATATTTGATCCAATCACAAAAAGAGTATACAAACAACAAAGTAAGAAAACACAAAGCGGATCAGGATGTACAAAAGGAAACCAAATTCCTGTAACCCGAAGGTCTGTACACCTTTACAATAAGAGACTTAAATTAGAACTAAAATATATATATATAATATTCACAAAAAAACCATAAGAAATATAAGAATTAAAATAGACAAATTACACATGTGATAAAGCTAAGAAATGTTCCTTAATATTGCACACAAATGACTGGTAGGAACCACACAAGAGCAAATTCCTGGTCTCAGGGGGAAGTTCAGACCAAATCCTAGGAAATTGGTTCAAAAAATTCATTTTGAAAAACATTTGTTCTTGCAAAAGCCTGATTAAAAAGTAAATTCTCAGTGTGACCGGAATTAACAGTGATGTTTACAATAGCAGGACAAGAAAATTTACCAAAAAGGCACTTTGTAACAAAAAGAACCAAGAGAAGTTTATAACGATTAGTAAAGAATACCAACCAAGATTACTTAAACGAGTACTATATTCCATTTCTTGTCTCCTTTGTCCTAAAATAAAACGAGTTGCACCCCCTTTTGGACCACCTCCAGTCTACCTTCATGAGTCAGATTCTGTGGTCCCCAGGCAGGTTAACCATAATCTAAAACAGGGACAACCAAGGATTTAAAAAGCATAAAGAGAACCGTGTTGCTCAGACCAGCTGAAACAGAACGAAGGAAGCCAATAAGTTTACGGGCTTTAGCAGAAACATAATCAATGTGACCATTCCAAGTTAGTTGACTATCAAAAATAATACCCAGATATTTGTGAGTGTGAACATTGTCCAGCAGACTTCCATTAAGGACATAGTGGGGAGCCGGTTTTTTTTTTTCTTCTTTGTAAGCCGCATTACTTTACTCTTTGATGCATTAATACTCATTTTGTTAAGAGTACACCAAAGCTGAATTTGATTAATATCATGCTGGAATGCAATAGAATCAGCATTACTATCGGATGTATCTATAAATCAAAGCATCATCTGCAAACAAAGAGCATTGAGATGACAGATTATATGTAAAATCATTCATAAAAAGTATGAACAATGTTGGCCCAAGGACACTCCCTTGGGGTACCCCAGATCTGACTTTTACCCATGAGGAGTTATTACCATAAAAATGAACTCTTTGTAATCTATCAAACAAAAAAGACTGGACCCAGTGCCAGACTGGTCCAGTAATATTAAATTGAGTTGTTGATTTATGCAAAAGTACATTATGGGGCATTTTATCAAAGGCTTTAGCAAAATCGATGAAAAGAGCATCTATAAAAGGAGGATTACGCTTGTCAAGAGTACTAGACCACGAATAGGTGATATTACACAACTGAGTATTGCACGAGTGACGGGGCACAAACCCATGTTGAACTCCATTCAACAGACAATATGATTGTACATGTTTAAAAATTGCATTTGAAATAATTTTTTCCAGTACCTTACAAATAATAGAAGTCAATGCTAAAGGCCTATAATTCTCAATTTCTGATTGGTCACCAGCCTTATATATTGGGGTAATATTGGCACACCTCCACTGCACTGGGAGCTTTCCTGTCTTTAATGAACAAACAAATAATCGATGGAGAACTGGTGATATCACCGGTGATTTATTGATAGGAAGCTGATCAAGTATATTAGAGATGTCAGATAGAGAAATATCCAAACTAGATAGTGGTTGGATTGGTAGTTGGCAGTCAGGAGGACCTACCAGAGGCTCTTCAGCAGAATTCAAAACAGATAAAAAGTAGTTATTAAATGCCTCCGCAATATCTTGGGACTTGTGCAGCAGAGACGTGCCACATTTAAACTTAACAGGCAGGTGTGACTTACGTCTGCTTCTAACAAATGACCAGAAACGCTTGAAATTATCAGAATTAGACAAAAGATCATTCATGTAAGACCAGTAGGCTTTTTTATTAACCTTAGACTGTACTAAGTTCCTAAAGGTTTTGTAAGTATCCCAGTGATCTACTGAATTTGACTGTTTTGCTTTTTTAAACAGCCTACGTTTCTTTTTCAAGAGTTTTGCCAGATCTCCATTTATCCAGGGGCTCTTGCCCCTATTATAGGTCATTTTGGTGGAATCTCTAACTGCAGCGGACCATAAATCAAGAAAGCCATTCCAGGATGACTCGACATCATGGTCGTTGATCACCATGTCCCAGGGTGCAATATGTAGTAGAGTATTTAAATGCTCAAAATCACCCTGCTTATAATTAAGAAAACTTCTAATGATTTTTGGTTTCTTAGGGAGCTTGAATCTTTTCAAATGGACACTAACAGCATGGTGGTCACTGCCCACCGGATTATCAATTACACTAGTATTAGAAAACTCAGGAGCTGATGTGAATAACAAATCAATCACTGAACCTTGACATGGGTTCAATGCCGAAGGACGAGTGATACCATCAATAAGTTGTTCAAAGCCACAGTCATAAGATATGGTTGATAGCTGTAGCAGGTTATTATTCATTTCACCAGCCCAGTCAATGTTAAAATCACCACCCAGTATAACACCAGAATAGTTTGAAAAGTCAATCTTAGATAAACTGTCCCTCAGAAGTTCAACAAATTCTTGGGTAGCATTTGGTGGTCTATAGAGAGTTCCAATTAACCATCTTCCATTATCAGTTGAGTCAGAAATGTCCACCCACAAAAGTTCTAGATTGTCCAGTTCGAACGAAAACTGACGTGTGGGATGTAAATTCGAAGAAAATGCTGAAAGGATGCCACCGCCTCTAGCTTCACGGTCTTTCCTATAAACTATATAGTCAGATGGGAAGCTGAGTTCACTAGTGTCACACTCACTGAACAACCAGGTTTCAGTAATACAGATGAAGTTGTAGGTATTTATGGCAAGATACGCTAGGAGGTTTGGTAATTTACTGCGTAGACTTCGGGCGTTGAACATAATCCCATGTAGATCAGCTCGATTGTGTGAAATTGTAGATTGTGTAGTATCAACTAATAGATCGAGATCAGAGTTGTTTACATTGGTATCAGAATAATTAGATAATAGAGTATTGTCACCACAAGTAGCATAGGGTAACCGAGTACAATCTGGGCATATCCAACCCTCGTCATTATTGGAATAAACTTGAAACTCTGTAATATTTAAAGATGAACATTTAACATGCCACCAATAACAGCAACACTCACAGTAGATGGAGTTCTGGTTCCTTCGAATTGGTCTGAAGCATGCACCACAGGGGCACTGAACAGGTCCCGGGTTGACTTCAACATCTCCACTTAATAAAATGACTTTAGTTCCATGTAGATTCGAAGTTGTTATGGCCTTCAGGGATGGGGACCATGCTGTAATGTGCTTCAGATATATATTCAGAAACAATGCACATTCAAATTCAAATAAACTTTATTAAGCACCAAAAATGGGCAATTAAATGCTCGCAATAAGACAATACAATGATAAAATGGAGTAAGAATAATACAAATAGTATACATGAAAATACACAAAAAGGATACCATACTATGAATTGCACAAATAATTTAGTAGGATTATAAGAATTTAAACTATTAAGAAAATTAAGAATTGCAACTGATTGAAGGAATAAGAATCAAAACTCTCGAAAATGGTCAAACTATAAGAATCAAAACTAAAAGGAATTTAAACCTAAAACTGAAAAATTGAAAAAACCTATACAACAGTCTAACGGATCAAAATTCAATTTTGAAAACAATTAAACTAAAAAAGCATATAACAAGTGCTAGACTTCCGTAACTAGACATTTTACGTAGTGTGGGTCAAGGATTCGTAGAAACTTCAGAAGTAAAGACATATAGTCGTAACTAGGTCAAATACATGTACAGTAGATGTTGTTCACAAATTATAGTGTTTGATGAAATTAACACTGGTTGTAGGCCCACAGAGTACACAGCGAAATTGATGTAACGCTAACTATATAGGCTAATAAATAAAGCCAAGCAGGTCTAACATTAGCCTAGGCTGAACGTAACCATTATGAAATTGAAGTGTGCGTTCCTTAGGCTACTGATTCGTGAAACTGGTACATGCAGATTACTGTTCAATTCGGTTCAGTGTTACTTACAGTCTTCCCGGAACGGAAACTATTCGTCACGATTAGGTCTCAAAATTGTTCCCTTAGACCATCGAATGTTATCTGCTTGCTTGTACTCATATATAAATGGCAAATTGAAAAGTTCGTTTCGACAAATGGCACTAAAATGTAATAAACCAAAGATTGTCAGTAGTGAGATTCGAACCCACGCCTTCGAACCCAAGCCTTCGAACCTTCCCGGTCCATCTATATGATGAGACAGGGACAAAGTTCCCCTACCAGGCATGATGATAAGGGATGGGGTCAGGGGGATACAATGCCCAGGGCCCAGATTCAATCGGAGGGGCCGAGGGGAACATGCATTAAAGAATAATGTGTTTCATTCGCATAATGTACTTTTGGAAAAATAATAGACTTCACAAATAGGTGCCCGGTGACATTGTTCCGATGACCTGAGCTGGCCCTTATTGCCACTCATGGTTCCTTTGCCACTGGGGGCCCCTCCCTGCCCCTGCTACTCTTGCTGCATGACCCTATAAGTACATACATCGCAGGATTTTCCCAGAGATAATTTTACAAATAAATCATGTTATAATATAAAGTACTTTACTTTTGTCTTAAAATATGTGTATGCCTATCAGTCAGTACAATTCTCTTCTCAGACGGTCTCTGCATGTAAAAACGTGTTGGTTTGTGATTATTCTTCGCAGTTCATGAGAACACATTCCATTTTTTTTATGGCTCCGCTTCTACCATTTTCCTTTCCTCTCCAGCATGTTACCCGTTCCTGAAAGAAGATCCCTTCATCCTGTCCGAGATGCCTCACATTTATTTCGCTGGTAACCAGACAAAATTTCAAAGCAAAATGTGGGAAGGTGAGTACAAGATACCTGCACAGTAACTTACTTTCTTAAAAAGTAAATAAAAAAAGTTTTCAAGAAAGATAAGGGATATTGGTTTTGTTCTCAAAGGTGGACATAGATTTGAATTATTATGTTGGATTTTTTTTTTGGGGGGAGGGGGGTTGTAGTTTTTTTTTTAAAGATTTATTTCACATCTGTTGTATGGACCTGCAACAGCACAATGGACTCAATTTCACTGCTTAGCTGTTTTTTTTGGGGGGGGGGTGGCTAAACAAAAACACTCTTACATAACATAACACATAGCATAAACAGTTTTGCAATGTCTTCCAGGGATATTCTGGAAGCTGAAAAAACCACATCCTGGTATCATTTTGTACTGCAAAAATATGAATGTTTCTCAAATATGGTGATATTTTGTGAAAGCATCTTGCAACAGCCGAGTGAATTACATCAATGTTGCAAGTGACTTGTAACTGTTTGTCTCATGTATCCACAGAGGGAAAAAATTGTAATCCCAACCCCAAAAAAATTCTACATACAGCAAACAGTGTTAGTTGTTATTAAGTAAAGCATACCAAATGAATCACATCTCAAGGATAAATTGACATGAAAGTTGGTTATATGAGAGAAAAGCTTAAAAGAGCAGCTGTCCAGATGACATCATGAACCACCTGTGGTTCCATCCCCTGAAAGAATTAAGGGTTTACCCATTCCAAAAAGGGTTACCTTCAATCAACCATTTCTTAGTTCTCAAGATACTGAGATGGGGTGTTCAACTAACAGTGTTGAGGTGTTACATCGTCAAACACCACCAGAATGACCCGTTAAGATTTCCATCCACCTCCACCGAAATGTTTCTGAATTATATTTTGTTCTTCAGATGAGTCCGGTCAAAAGTGTCTCCTGCTGACAATTCCCCGTTTCTCGCAGACGCAGGCGGGAGTCCTGCTCAACCTCCGAACGATGGATGCCACGGCGGTCGTGTTTTCTTCAGAGTTCATGGAGTAGGAGTGAATAAGCCTTACCTTGTCGATGATACCGAACAAGCAGCACTTCGACCCAGGAGGGGGAAGGTTACCCCCTACCCGATGCCCAACCGGCAAAACGGAAGTTTTTTCACTTCCATCGGTGAATCAATCAATAGTTCTGTTGATAGTTCAGATACTATAAAGCTGATGTCATCACACAAAATGCGTGAACGTTTTGTTTGAAGCCAACCCTACCTGACTGAGGAAGAGGTCCTGTAAGTAGTTTGGGTGTCAGGTTCAATCATAGTGGTGTATCCAGAAATGAAAAGCAGGAGATACATAAAGTACATCCAATTTTCACCTTTTCTTCCTTTCGATTTCCTTGCCTAGAGGCCAATGGAACCTATGCAATGTTGATTGTGATGGCGTGGGTGTGTTGTGTGACAATGCCTTGGCTTGTAAACCAGGTAACTGAGAAAGTAAGTCATGGGATGGTATTGAGTACAAGAAGCCTATCGAAATTTATATAGGTAAACGGTCAACAGAGGTCACAGTCTTGAAACCTTGTAAACATGAAAATTCAAGAAGTGTTGATGTCGTAGGTCAACTGAGGTTAGAAATGATCAAAGCATGAAAACGTATACACGATAACGCAAAAAAAAGCAAAGCTTGAATTAACTTTATACTTAGTGTTTTGATCCATCTTATTGAGTACAAGCACCCTATTGAAATTGGTGGAGGTCAAAGATCATTTAATGTCAATAGAGGTCAAAGCTTGTCAACATGATCACTCATGAAGTGATGATGCTGGGATTAATTTCAAACTTGGTATGTAGATTCCCCTTTTGTAAGTATAAAACATATTGAAAGGGTTGGACTTGGAGGTCATTTGGTCAAGCATGAAAAGTTTGTAAACAGAATAATTTGAGGTCAACAGAGGTCAAACCTTGTAAACACAATAAGTCAAGAAGTGAAGCTTGTGATTAATATCGAACATAGTATGTGGATTCCCATTGGTAATTACAAGAACCCTATGAAAAGGAAAGTTATGATGGAGGCTAAGAGTTATTTGAGGTCAACATAGGGCAAAGCTTGTAACCTTCCAAGCAAAATAATTTAACAAGTAAAACTTAAATGAATGTCATACTTGGTATGGGTGTAAGAACACTATTGTTTTCTGTGGTGGTCAAAGGTCATTTGTTGGTTGACAATAAATCAAAGTCTGAAAGCTTTGTAAATACAATAACTCACAGAGTATAGCTGAAATAGTGTATTTGGTTTGTGGATCCACATTAAGGAGATCAAAGGTTAGTTGAGGTTGACAGAGGTCAATAGTCTGAAAACCTCCAAAAGTCAAAGTTGGAAAAACTTCATACTTGGTATGTTAATCCACCTCATTTTTCTCTGGTGGCTAATAGTTGATTGTTAAGCAAACTTGCTGAAAGGGTTCTGAATGAAACCACACCCTAATGACGTTTTGTATTCGTGAAAATATGAAGTTTTCAAAGTTTGTGATATTTTGTAAAGGCATCTGGCAACAGCAGATTCGATGATGTCATCGGGGCACTTCAGCTGAAGATTTTTTTTATATATATATATATATATATTTTGGCAATCATTTATCCACAGAGGAAAAGAAAACTTCTGCCAAAAAATTACATTTTGATGAAATTTAATGTACAGAGACAGTTTAAGCTAAGCAAACATTCCAAATTCATCAGGTTTCAAGGAATAAATCAAGAAGATTATCATAGCCTAGGTTAAGATTTTGAAGAGCATTTGCCCAAATGACATCACAGACACCCTTTACTGTGTTTTCAACTTCCTGGAATAGTCAAAAGTTAAGCAGTGTAGAGTATTTCTCTCATCAATTTTCGAAGTTCCTCATTGTTTATCACTAGAAAGTCGGTTGAAGTACAAGTGCCTTGTTCCCATTAATTGTTCTCATTTGATATTTGGTAAGGAATTGTTGTACACTGTTAGACTTTCTGGTTTGTGGAACTTTATAATATTTATAATATTTAGTTGTCTTTTCTAATCTTATTTTTCTTCCCCCCTCCCCTCCCTACCCCTTTCATGTCCCCCTTTTATTTTCCCTTTTAAAACAAGATGTGAAAAACTACTACCTGTTTTTTTGTATTTTATTTTGTCTTTTTTTCCCCCTTAAGTCTTTTTGGCTGGGCAAAAGGAAGCAACAGTTGGGATTGAACCTGGGACCCTGTGTTGCCAAAAAAATATTTTTACCACTTGACCATTAGGTGGGTCTCTGATTTTGTAAGTTTTTCAAATACTTAAAGATCCAGATGTTTGGACTTAGAAGTTTTTTCAAAACATTTCTCCCCTGATCCTACTCCCGCATTGGAAGCTAGTCAGGTAGAGGGGTGGCGGCGGACTCACCTTGTCCGCGTGGAACCTTGTCAGGGGGAGGGGTGGCGGCGAACTCCCTTGGCCGCGTGGGAACCTTGTCAGGGGGAGGGGTGGCGGCCAACTCACCCTGTCCGCACCTCGCCTCACCTTCTGTACTCACCTTGTCAGGGGGAGGGGGACCGCCCGCCTTTGGGATTCACCTTATCCACTTGTCAGAACTCCTTGTCAGAACTCCTTTTGCAGATACTCACCTGGGACTTGAACCGATGCAATCCAAACCAATCGCTTACCAAACGATGGAATAACCAATTACACCATTTCGGTTCCCTCTGGAAAAACTTTGTTTCTAATATTTATACTTCCACTCCCTCCAGAGAACAGAAAAGTAAAAGGCTCTGTCTGGACATGAACCACAGACATGATGCTCTGTCTGGGAATCGAACCGGAGACATGGAGTTTGTCTGTCTCTCTGCAGTCCAGAGCACTACCAACTGCGCCACTAGAACTGTTGAGAATTAATGCTCGTTTCTAATATTTAAACTTCAGAGTCCAGAATGGAATCAGGAAAAGAGCAGAAAATAAAAAATGCTCTGTCTGGGGATCGAACCGGAGACATGGAGTTTGTCTGTCTCTCTCTAGTCCAGAGCACTACCAACTGCGCCACTAGAACTGTTGAGAATTAATGCTTGTTTCTAATATTTGAACTTCAGAGTCCAGAATGGAATCAGGAAAAGAGCAGAAAGTCATGATGCTCTGTCTGGAGTGTTAACTTTAGACAATTAGTTTATCTGATTTTGTTTCTGTTAGTGCTCTACAAATCACTGTACCACAATAACTGTAGAGAAATACTTGCCCCTTAGAATGTATTGGAAAAGTTATCATAGTTTCACCTTACACACAGGATTTTGTATTTCAGCAACATTGAAGCAGCTTACAGAATTAATAAGTTGTGTTTGTAATATGTGGGTTTACAAATTCCTCAGGTTAAAGGCCATCTGAGGTCACCAGAGGTAAAAGTCTGAAAATTTGAACTCAGTGCCTTCAAAAGGGATCTATTTCATACTTCAAAGTCTGAAAACCTTGCATACTTAATAACTTCAAAACAAATTTGAGGATAATTTTATATTTACTGTCATTATACTATTAACTCTTGCTACAAGTACAAGCATGGTACCAGCGACTTATGTGCTCAGTTTACATTCAATTCTTGCCTTTAAGATACAGCAAAGAATCACTAATCCTCCATGGTTATCTATTTTACTTTTCTTGTTGCTCACCTAAATGTATACAATTTATATTTTTATGAGTAAGGTATTGTGAACTTCATAAATTGATTAATTAATTTAGGCAAAAAGAAAAGGACACTTAGTGAGTGATGCTTTATCTTGTGTTGCTGCATGCATTGGTGTTTGCCCACTCCTGTGTGAGGTGTTAAGCTGGTGATTGGTTCAACCCGTCTTAATAACAGTCAACTGAAACAATGTAATAATCATGGCGTACCTGGAACAAACCTGAAGTTTGCTAGGTTATGGAGAGGATATTACTGTAAGTTTGAGACATATTACCATATAGTTTCCAGCATGGTCTTTCTAGCACAATTTACTGTAAGAAGAGGGAACTGCAGACAACAAGTATGAGATGTCTGTTGCACAGAAATGAAAATGTTAGGGGAATTATATTTTCTAATATTGTAACTCAGTTTACATTACAAATTAATGCTGTATATATTTGTTTATATTAGTATTGTACATCACTTGCATAAAATGAAATTTGATGTTTTGGTATAATGTTAAGCCATTCTCTCTCTAATTAGGGAAGATGTGCTCTGAAGTTTTAAGTAATTAGGTTTATGTAACTGCCTAAAGTGCAATTATCTAGGAGGTGGAATATATGAACTATCTTTTAAGTTGGGCTGTGTTGAAGAACATTAGCACTGTGTTGATTGCTAAAATATCCAAAGGGATTGATTAATGAAGATTAATAACAGTTTAACCAATTTTTGACCAGTGCATGACAACATGTACTAAATGTTAAGAACTTTCATTCCTTATTAAAATGTTTACCTTATTTCTGTCAAATGTATCAAAATATGATCTTATTTTATTTCAACAAATATTTGATTATTAATCATACCCAGCATTGAATGAAACTTATCTCACTTTACTTAATCATTGTGTTGATTGCTAAAATATCCAAAGGGATTGATTAATGGAGATTAATAACAGTTTAACAAATTTATGACCAACATGTACTAAATGTAAAGAACTTTCTTTCCTTATTAAAATGTTTACCTTATTTCTGTCAAATGTATCAAAATATGACCTTATTTTATTTCAACAAGTGTTTGATTATTAATCATACCAAGCATTAAATGAAACTTATCTACTCTCTTTTCTAAATCATTGTGTTGATTGCTAAAATATCCAAAGGGATTAATGATTAATGGAGATTAATAACAATTTAACAAATTTATGACAATATGTACTAAATGTAAAGAACTTACTTTCCTTATCAAAATGTTTACCTTACTTCTGTCAAATGTATCAAAATATGACCTTATTTTATTTCAACTAATGTTTGATTATTAATCATACCAAGCATTAAATGAAACTTATCTATTCTCTTTTCTAAATATTGTATTGATTGCTAAAATATACAAAGGGATTGATTAATGGAGATTAATAACAGTTTAACAAATTTATGACCAGCTCATGATAACATGTACAAAATGTAAAGAACTTTCATTCCTAATCAAAATGTTTACCTTATTTCTGTCAAATGTATCAAAATATGACCTAATTTTTTTTTATTTCAACAAATGTTTGATTATTAATCATACCAAGTATTAAATGAAACTCATCTATTCTCTTTTCTAAATCAAACTGTTAACTATGTGGTCTTTGCTGCACAAAGTGATGCATTGCCCTCCCAAAAGAGCTGAAAGTATTAACAATGTTTTGTTTGTTTTGCATGTTATCTTCAAGTCATGCCCTGGGATGGGGATCTGGGAAAGCAGTTTCTTCCAAACCCTCTGTGATTGGTAGTAAATAAAACAGAAAACGAAAGAAAAATAGAACTGCAGTAAAGGCTAAAGATTTATTCTGCTCTAGGAGACATTTATTTGAATGGATAGAAAAGATGTGAATAATCATGATTAAAATGAGCAATACCTATGCTGATATTTATTTCCCAATTTGCCACAACTTTGTCAAATTTCCCCGACCAGAAATACAACCTGTCATAGCAGGGTAATGGTTAATTAACAATTAGTCTCACACTCCAGGCATGGAATAATAACTATTAAAAACATCCACTACCAAAGATAAACAAAAAGCATTGTGATGTTTTCATAGCAGATCTTCCTAGCCTGAAATCTGTGAGGCAGAGCCTTTAAATGTTCATTCCACAAGAGTGTAATCAGACACTTTTTACCAACATAAAATACTGTCTCCCATGGAGAGAAACAATGCCATACTTGGCAGGATGAAGGTACTTTTTCTTTTTTTTAGAACACTTGTCAAACTTGCCATACAATATAAAAACACTTTATGAAAGTCATTGAGTAGATTTATGCATATTCATGAGCTTCGCATAAACATGCATGCTGGTTGTTGTTTTTCTTTTCTCTTTTTTAATTGGTCGGGTCGTTGCAAACAGAGGAAAATTGTCATTGGAAAATGAGTGACTTTTATCTCACAGATTTCAGGCTTCCGGTTTACGCTGTCGTCGAAAAGGAATGACTAAAATTAATCATGTCAAACCAAACTATAATTGATGTTACACTACACAAGCGCCTGCTCCATACATAGATGGACAGCAGAGAGGTATTATAATTCCTAGAGCCACATTTAAACACTTGAGCAACTAAAAAATATGCATATGACTAACACCATATCATATTGTCTGGGTTTTTTTTATGTTTTTTTTTTAAGAAGGCACAGATAAAAAGGAAACAAATGGTTGTAATACATTTCAGTCGTATCGCATCCTCTACGTAAGGGAATTTCCCTTATTGAGTGGGGGGAATTCCCTCAGGATTCCACACAACTTGTTATTTAGCCCAGGGTAAGTGAAGGAGGTTGGAGGAAGGAAGGAAGTATAAGCATTCTTTGGTGCAGAAATTCAAGGAAATTTAGGTACAAAAAAAAAACCTGATGCGCCCAAGATAACAGATTCAAGGATTGTTGGTTAGTAGTACTTCCTTACAATGTACTGATACTATGTACCGAGACGACCGCAACTAGATGTCTCTCCCTCAAGATATGGCGGATGTTTTGGAGTGCCATACTAGGCCACAACAAAAATTTGAATACATTTGAAAATTAAGATACTTTTACTGAATACAGGAAGAAAAACACAAAAACAAAGGATTTTTTAAGTAATAATAATAAGAAGGAAAAAAAGGAAAAATCAGGTATATCCTTAAATTAAAATATTCATTAGCAAAATTTGATAGTGATAGATCTTGCACAAAACATCTTTTGTTCTGAAGACGAGGGCAAACTTGTACTCATTGCACAACTCTGAATACCAGTAGAGATAAAGGATATTTCTAGATATGAATACAAGTTATTGAATACCATTTGGGGAAAATTAATCCCTGTAGCTCAGTTCACCAAGATGAAATTCCCAACCCCCAAAATTCAACTGGTCACCAGATCTTGTAATAAATCTAAACGGGCACAATATCATTAGAGTATATAGTACAATACTGCCACTCATTGACTTTGTATGAAACCCGCACTTATTTCAATATTTGCCAATATGATTATGATAGTCAATATGGATTGTATATTTGAAAACCCTCACATATCCCTACATTATATTAATTACCAATATCTACTGAATTCCGTAAAATAGTTCCAACGTCAGTGCTTATAAAAGTACACACATACGTCGTCGCCCCAAAGGTGAAATTGTCGGCTTACCTCTGACAAGGGGCACAAGGGTCTCTCATATACCAAACAGAGGAACACAGGGATAACCTAACCCAACAAAGGAACACAACAGTTGCACACGTACAGTAAATAACTCATAAAAAAAAGGAAACCAAATTATTTTCTTTTAAAAAAACAAATTCTTCTAATTACATGATATGCAATGCTATGTTTATTTTCAATTATTAATTTGTACAACCCATAATCTAATTCTATTTTTTGTGTCATCAAATTACAATACCACAATCATTTAAGAATAAAAAAAAATTTGGACCCCTATTATTAATATATTTTTTTTTCACCCAATTTTTCTACTTTTCCGATCTTTGTTTTTTTTTTATTCTTTTTTTTCCCCCGCCATCATGATACAGATTATGGCACTTATTATGACACATCTTAAGAAAAAGGAAAAAAACCAGCTGTACACAACTATAAACTAGAAAACCAAAAGGAAAAAAATAGAAACTAGCTTAATCTGCACAAAGTTTGAGAGAGGCACAAAATTGTTGCCAGATAGCTTTTTCTTGCAAGTTACTTCTGTAAGAGAAAGTTTACCACACAACCAGCCAGGAAATAAGCCCCCTACAAGCTACCATACCATTGAGAAGAAACAAAACAAAAATGCTTTCCCTTCACTGGATATTTAAACAAAAAGAAAACAAACAAAAAAAAAGGTGTAAAATAAGATGAATTTTGGTTCCCAGTCACCCCCCCTACATGGCTTCCTTATCCAACCGGATTACTGTAACGATAGCAACAATTTAGCTATCAGAAAAAGTAGCCGATTCTCGTCCTCTGTAACTGGTCAGACACTGCTAACGTCTACTCTTGAATTTGAAGCTCTTCCAATTCTTCCACTCCATTGTGCTCGCTAGTTTGATACTGTAAAGTAAAACAAAAAAAAGTCATAAAAGATTTCCAATAATAATAATAATCGGCCAGCAATGCAGATAGTTAACCAAGACTAACCCTTTGCGGGGTAAGATGAATGCTTGTCGCAGGTTTAACGTCTGGTTGCTATGCAGTTAGAAATTTAGCTGTCTGGATTTGTATGACCAAATGAAAGACCACTTGAACAGTGGATGCATGGATGGATGGATACACCACCTTACTGTAGTCAGCTAGTACTCAGAGCCCCAACACCCTAACCGCTCGGTTTCCTCGATTGAAATACCACATGGATCCACGCGACCATAGCACTGGAAATATTCTAACTCAGGTGACAGAACTACCCCAGGAAATGTTATTAACACAGTCCCCACCTACCCACACACCTACTAGATTAAACGTGAAAATGAGAAGACCGTCAGATATTATCGTGGCTCTCGTCAAGTTGCCTCATTTCAGTCACAGTAGGTTCTTCCGGACTCGGTTCAAGCCATTTTATGTCTCAAAGTGGGCCACTAAAAGAGTAATGAGCCAATAACAAGCAACATTGCAGGATGACAAAATGTACCCTGTCACGCTATTAACTGGGAACTACCCTGTAAAATAACACAACTACCCTGTAAAATAACACTCATCAAATGGATCAAGTTGCATACAAAGGGAATTGACGACAACTGCGTTTCCGAGACGATGATGGTTTGTCATTAGTGTCATCGTAGTGTAACAAAGTACTTCAAACAATATTTAGTACATGTGACAACATACCATCAGGGTTAACTTCATCAATAAAAGTACCAGCCCTTCCCTCCATCCAGCCCTCCATCCCCTCCTCCCCCGGGCCACTCCCCCCCCCACACCCAAAACAATGGTAAATTGTATGCTCCATTCCATCTAGATAAAAGTTATTGGGAAACGTTTTTGCTAATTTTTCTGCTTTGCCACCATCCATCTACCCGCCCCATTTATATTTTAGAAGTTGTACATTATATTATGTTCCTTTGCTTGATTTTCTTTAATTTTCTTTTCTGTTCATAATGTACAATATTTTAATGCAGCCCAATCCTTAACCAACAATTTCCTGTACAAAATTGTCATACGGATAGCAGCTAGGCAATGTGCGTTACACATAGCCTCGATTTATAAATGACTTTGTGATAAGACAGCAGTAAAATAAAACAGGTTTGGCTACAGAATGCATTTCATAAATCTGTAAAGAGCTAAAATAAAGTGAAATTTAAGTTTTCAAACTATTTAGTAAATACATGCAACATGCACAATTAAAAATATTTAAAAAAATGAATGAAGGTTACATTCCAAACAGTTGGCCTGCTCTTATCGAGTGATAGAACATACCGTTTTTAATGTGAAGTAGCATAACTTAAGGGAGGGCATGCAGCTAAATATGTGTAAGAACAGAGGGAGGGTTCATGGGAACGCTTATTGTGATAAAGGTATATTAAGCCATGCACATTGTATCTTGTGCTAGTCAGTTTGGGTGTAAGAAGCCATTCATATAATTCTCACTGCTGATAGTAAATAACAATTATTGAAGTTGGTATACTTTCCAACGTTAACAGTAGAGACAATGTGCCGACTGCCATTAAAATGATACCTTAGACTAAAGGTACAGTACAATGTCCTCCAGGATCCCAATAATGGATTTGCATTCAATTTTATATCTATTTCTCTTCTGCTATTTGAATAATATTAAGGGAAATATTGCCAAACCCTTGATTGTAATATACAGTGCCCACTGACTACAGGTACAGACTAAAGAAAGGCAGGTTTATTGGCACATCCAAATGTAATCTAAAGATATGACATAAACTTCAAGACACAAGCTGATTGGGGTAAGTCCAAAACATTCAAATTGAGCAGTGCTGGACTGACCTGACCTCTCATCCTAAACAGCTATGATTTATCAATTTCATACCTTGATATTCAAATAAATCAACAGATATATCTCACTTCCATCCCTTCCCTGATACCTCCTGCTTCCCAACTCTCCCCCCCCCCCTCCTCACCTAGACCACTCTACCTCCCCCAACCATGCACTTTCCTACCCTACTCAAAAATCCCTTATGTATGTACCCTGACTACAACATCATCATAGCTGTATCTTGAATTAAATTTGTGATAACCTAAAAACACATCCGTTATTTTACATTTTTCATCAGGAATTATGGTATTAGACAAAAACTTCACAAGTTTATGAACAAGACAGACGGACATTTAATAGTGAGGGCCCACTAAAACATACAGCTTTAACAAGAGATTCCCCGTCTCCAAAACCCCTCCCCAAACTGCTGCGATCTTTCTTCTACCCCATACTCCCCCTAGTACCCTATACTATAACTACTAGTGTCATCTTTTAATTACTAGTATCCTTTCAAAACTACTAGTATCATTTTTGTAATGACCAGTATCCTATTATAACTACTAGTACCAAATATATATGTTTCCAGTACCCTATTATAACTACTAGTACCATATTTGGCCCTTGTTCTATTAAATCAATTTATGTAAGTTCTACAGTTCATGCTACACTAACAGACCTGTGAGAGCATGCAGGAATCAACATGACTGGTGAGAATCGTATTTACAAATGGCACAAAAAGCAAATAAACCTACAGTCTGAAATGAATGGTCCCTTTCTCCCAAACAGACAACTTCAGAGAAAATACTTTTTAAGGATGGAAAAAATAAAAGTGAAAATGTTGGTTGGGTTTCTACCTCCACCCTCACCTTCCTCCCCATCATCTTTTCATCCTCTTTTTCTTTCAAATAAACCCAGGAGGAGTAAAAAATGAGACAAGCAACAACAATGAATCTCTCAGAGAGAAGAGACATAAAAAAGGCAAGCATGAAGGAAATGATTTACAGGAGAATATTTGATTTTGTGGGGAAATGTACAACCTCTACTACCAAGGGTTAATCTGTGGCGACAAAAAAAAAAGGGAGAAATTTTATGAGTTCTTATTTCAAATTAGTCGTTTGAACAAACATGAAGGGAAGAAGAAAGATGGTATTACTCGTTATATTCTATAGGGAAACGGGAAAATATTCTATATGAATCAATATGCCGCACTTGGTGTATTTCTCATATTTTTTGTCATAATCCAGGCTCGTTGAAGTCCTTTTCAGACATTTTCATTTTCAGAAAAATTTGTGCACGGGCTCAGAGACTTGCTGTAACTTGTAACAACATATATCGGCAGAAACGAGGCTTTAACCGAGAAGTACACCACTTGTGACAATAATGTATTGTTTCTTTCTTGACAGAGTGTGATATGAAGGAACGGATGAAAGGTTTTTAGCCACTGCATGGCGGATTTAGTCTAGGGTCGGTATTCTACGTTAGTGCACCCTTTTACCTGCGTGTGCGATAGTTGCTCCTGATCAGAGCTGGAGACTACGAATGTCTCTAGCGTCTCAATAACCTGAAGGCGTTTAATATATATAT
>KN885311.1:10880-26739 GCA_000934455.1 Apostichopus parvimensis
AGAGAGACATACTTCTGTGCGTGAGTGCATGTGTGCATGGGCGCAGATCCTGGTGGGGACAGCGGGACGCGTCCCCACCAACTTTCCAGTGGTTGGGACATGATATACCGTGTCCCCACTAATTTGTCTTGACTAAACGCTGCATTTCAAATTCCCCTGTATTGAACGTTGTCGCATTTTGATCCAGCATTGTGCAAATGACATGCTATAAAAGACGAGAACTATTACTATTGACACTGTTATGCGTGACTTCTCCGCATAATCTATACACGAGACTGGTAAATTTTGGAGTGCGAACAAAACAAACGTTAACAACTCACACTGTGTGTTGGCAATTTGAGCTAGCTTCACGTCCAGTTCTCATTTTATTATATTTATCCACAGTTGTTAAATATAGGACGGAAATCGCATTTGCGGCAGTCTATAATTGTTTTCTGGGGGAAAGACCACCCCCCCCCCCTCTCCCTTGAGCATTTTTTTGGTATTTTTTTTATGATATCGCTAGTAATTTCAAAATAGGAAAATGCTTAGATGCAACTTACAAGGCCTGGGAAGTGCCATTTCCAGCGATCAGGGAGGCATATTTGGCCAAAATTTTCTTGTATGCTTTGCGCCAACCAATGGTGACGCTGCGCTTAGATAGTTTGCCTACAAGCTTCGCCCCTCCCTTGGCAAATTCCTCGCTACGCGCCTACAGTTACAAGTGGAAGATAGATGCTCTTGTTTCAACCTTAGATAAATATTGCTTTAAAGAATCTTTAAAGATCGCTTTGATTTAGGAAGTGTAATGGAGAACTAACGGTAGTTTTCGTGCATCAATCTACAGCTAAAAGACAAGATAAATAATTGAGAAAATAACGAGTAGCTGTGTAGTATAGACTATGCCTAGAGGAGCCCTAATGTAACAGAAGCCACGCTATCTTTGTAGGTATTTTTTTTTTGCAGATATTTGTTTTTAATTGTTAGAGACACCATAGTAGGCCTAGCTGCTTATTTATGATTCTGCGACATCTTTTACTCTGTTCATCACTTACTTTTGGTGGAAAAAAGTTTAAATTTCATAAGTATAAACATAAATTTCCAATGTGAAATTACGTATAGCACCATGTATCTGCCTAACCTTTGTTCATTGAAAGTATTGATGTTGTAGTGTTGGCTCTTAGTGACTCCTCCAAATAATAATTAATACAAACACAAGAGTTTTGCCTTTAAACAGCAATTTATTCTTTCTTTCTCTCTACTCGTTCTAATATACTTGGTTGACGCCTAACTTTAATGCAATAATTTCACTAACAATTTCTACACTACTTCCCACATATAACTTTTTGTATACCAAATAATGTACCCTGGCAGGTATCTAGGGTCAAGGGGTTATCACTACTGGTATAATTGGCTACAGCTAAGGGGTAATGGTTTATATCAAGTTGACAGGGAGTGGAGTTATTTCGGGGAGCTCTATCTAATTATTCTAAATATAATCTCTATGCCATTTTTTTGCTTTCGCCCTCTACATTTAGCTGTACTTCTTCGGCACAACTATGGAGACTTGAACAGCAATCATAGTGGACAGTGAATTTTGCATTTTGGCGAGTAGATTTTTAGTCAGGGTCGCCAAAACAATAAACCCTTAGCAAGCTTTAACATGCTATAACTTAAGGGGAAATACTGCTGACCTTTAAGCGAGTTAGACCAGGGAGTTGTTATGGAACCATAACAACTCCCTGGTAAGACAAGATCATCCGAGAAGAAAACAAACACACACACACACGCACACGCACCATGTTTGTAAATATGTACGACCGACGGAAATCACACATCCGGAAGTACAGTCAAACACCAACAGGAAGTTTGATCTCCTTGCTGTTAAAAACTCAATCACTAAATGAGGTGTATAACCGATATTTAATTACATGAGTCGGTTAACAGTCTAGGGAAACCAGGGTGTTCCCACGAGTTCAATTTACTATGTTAACATGTAAAACTTTTTCACTGGCATATATCCGACCAACCACCCATAATAGCTGAGAAACACTTGTAAAGTTTCATACTATCACCGATTAGATTTTGTGTTAAGAAGAAGCGTAAGGTTATCAGAATCACCACTAACTGAGAAGGAGAAGGAGAAGGAGAAGGAGAAGGAGAAGGAGAAGGAGAAGGAGAAGGAGAAGGAGAAGGAGAAGGAGAAGGAGAAGGAGAAGGAGAAGGAGTGCATTTTTATGGGGGGGGGGGGGGGGGGCGGGGGTAAGAGGTTACCTTTCAGCTATGCTATCTACTCTGCCTTACTTATTTGTTCTGTGTTGCATAATATATATATTGTCTGGAGGGAAGTTGTATCTTGATGTATACCTTAACAAATGGTAAAAAGCTACTGTGGAGCCAGACCAGTTAATGACTTATACAGCACCAATATAGCAATATTTTACATAATAGGCGTTTTTCGAGTGGGGACCAGTTTAAAGTTTTAAATAGGTCTTTCGATCTATCATCGAAAGTTGCATAGAGAATATCTTTTGCTGCAGCGTTCTGCTGCAGATAATTGCTCAAATGACCCTGCCTATCAGAATGCTACTGCTGAATGGGTCACTTTACAAATGTCCATCTTTGATCTGTTTATTTGACCTCATTTCGTTCGTGGTCTCATTTGGTGATAATTATATTATCGAACAATTGTTTTACCGTCGAAGTCAATTGATTTCTAAATTAAAGAAACAATTCCGTACTAGTTTTTGTACTGATCCGTTCAATATGTTGTTAACAAAATGAAATGCAGACACTTACCTTTGCGTAGCAGAGTTATAATAATTGGTCATACTACTGCGTCATTCCTCCCCCACCCTCCGATCCTACCCTTCAAACTGAAGCGCCCTCTTTATCCGACAATTACTTAGTCGAACATGTTCATGACCTTAGTCTGTGCCATAAAACTGGTCGCTTACCAAGTCGCTACTCACAAAGATCTATCCCCATCATAATTATGAAGTTAAAGGCATTGAAGACTCGCCCCAAACCGCGTGCGGCCATCTGAAAAGTTAACTTTCTGTTGCAAGTGACGTTTTGTTCGTGTCGCTACAAATGCAGACAGTAATGAAACGTGATACCTTGTTATCTTTAGCTGGACATGGGATGTCCATCGCTGTATCGTTTATACACTGTGCTGTGGGTATTGACCGCAGCTGTATGTACTGACTGTACACTAGTGCCTAATTACCGACGGCAGCAAGCTGTGTGTGTATTTTCTGGGATCGATGGTGGTGTCTAACACTTCTGTTACACCTCATTCGAAACTAGGTCAGATTACCGGCATTGGACGTTTCTTATTGCGCGAGTCTTCACACCCTTTAAGCCACGTTATTGTTAATTATCCTGCTTAAAAGGCCGGGCGTCACATATACACAATTACGCGCGCATGCTCGCACACACATACATTCACAAACAAACACACACACATACACGCATACAAATAAATGCCGACTTGAATGCATAGGTTCCGATGCCTACCCTAATAGTAAAGTGACTTCTTACGTTTAAACGTTAGGACTTACAAAGTAGCGATGAATTATGTAATTTTTGTCAGAACGATTTCTCAAACTACAATAGCTTGTCTTGTGAATGCATGGAGTGTACATAAACTGCGAGAAAAGATGGGTGTATAGCAATCTACGTATAGTCACATGTGACTCTTATAATAGCTGACAAAACTTGTGCAGGGCGTAAGATCACGGAAATATTCCCCCCTGCAAGGGGTTAGAAAGAGCGAGAGAAACGCTCTCAGTTTACCTCGATAGGCTAGATCACTATATCAATCAGTCTTGAACTGATACGCAGTGTGATATCAGGGAGTTGCTATGGAACTCCCTGGTGATATGACAAAGATTTGTGGTGGCACCTTTGATCTTGTCAACTGTTATAAACGTCCATAAACGGATGAAATCGCGGTTCCACATTCCAGAGTGTGATATACTTGGTGGCCCTTGGGCGGGCAAGGAAATTCACAATTAACAATAACAAAACACTGTGCCAATATACCCATAACGATGTACAAGATGTCTCAAAGAATATGACATTGTTAGGACTAGTCTTTACCTGAGCATCGAACGGTGGTTTAACGTGCCAGAGTGTTGTAACTAATTCACCACTAACAATACACTTAAAACAATGTGACAATATTCACTTAACGATACCAAAAAAAAACATGGTTCTTGAAGGAAAATCATATTATTTATAGCTAGTCTTTACCTGGCATACACAGGGTGTAGGAGGGAGAATGGTGTTTGGCTCGTGGGAAATTAGTGAATAGAGACAAATTATAAGGATCATATGAAATCCGTGGTCTTAAAACCAAGAAAATAATTAAACCTTGGCAAACGCTTCAATATATTACGGTAATGTTCATCATTTTTATGCCCCCTTTTTTTGTTCCAATGCTTTGTATCCATCGGAACCCGTTCAGTCAAGTTGGAATATATGTATGTGTGTTAGTATGTATGTCTGTGTGTGTGACACACTAGCTTGAAAACAAGGTATCTCAAGAAGGTAATAAGTGATTGATGTCATACTTGGTATATATGTCGGTCAGGGTCAGTAGATGAGCCTTATTGTTTTTGGTTGTCATGCATATATAATGATTGGGTGTGGCTTTTTTTAAATGTCAATATCTCTTCATCGGTATGTCCGATTAAGTTCATACTTGGTCTGGTAATGTAACTACATAGTGAGTATATGTTCTTCGCAACAACAATTATACCTCAGTACTATGTGGATGGGGCTTAATGGAAAATATTCAAAAACAGTTTGTAAACTCGATCTCTCCTTAAATACAAGTTGAATCAATGTCATACTTGGTAGGTAGATGACCTACGATGGGTAGATAGGCCCTATTGTTCCTTGTTCCCTTCTCATGAATATCAATGAGTGGGCTGGGTTTTCCAGTGAGCTATGCAATGGTGATGGTGTGTTTATGTCTGTCTGTGTATGTGAGACTTGCTCGTAAAACACTCTAACTTCAGAAGGATAACAGGGGTATATTTCATATTTGGTATGTAGTTATGTAGGTATGTAAGTTGCTGTTGGTATAGGTCAAAGGTTATTTGAGGTCTGCAGGGGTCACAGTCTGAAAACATTGTTCGCACAATATTACAAGAAGTGGAAGTTGCAGGAAGTTCAAACTTGTTGTGTAGCTTGCCGTTGGTGACTAGACTATCTGTTTTTCATGAATGTCAAAGGTCATTTGAGGTCAACAGAAGTAAAACGTGTTAACATCTTGTAAACATTATAAGGAATGAAGCCAAAGCGGTTCTTATATTTGGCATGTAGATTTCTTGTAATTAGTTCAGCGAACCCTATTGTTTGTGACGTTGGTCAAAATCATTTTGGGTCAGCAGATGGCAAAATGTGAATATATCAAAGTGTTACATCTACAGAACCAGAACATGAACAGAGCTCATATATGCATAGTATGATAGACTTGTGTATTGTATAGTTTGTGAACAATTTGATGTAGGTCAGAATTTATTTAAAGTCACCAGGTGTCAAACTTGAACAATATGTAAATACGATATTTCCAGATAGATAACTGCAGTAGTTGGTTTTTATGGCTATGGCTTCTCTATAATGAGCACGTACAATAACCCTACTGTTGATTCCTTTCCGGAGGTAGAAAGAATATATGCTATGGTGATGACGTGTGTGTGTGTGTATGCGACTCTTGTTTGTTAATACCGTAACTCAACAAATTTCACAATGGATGAACTTCATGCTTGGTATGTGGATCAGTCTTATTGAGTGCAAGAGCCCTACTTTGTCTGTGGAGTTCAATGGTCATTTGGGGTCAACAGAGACAAAGTCAATAGGGTCAAAGTCTGAAAACACGATAACTCAAACAGTTAATTGTTGTTGAACTTCATACATTGTACGCAATTCCAGCTTGGTGAGTACAAGAATCCTATTGGTGGAGTTCAAAGGTCATTTGCGGTCAATATTGAAGTCAAAGTCTGAAAATCTTGTAAACACGATAACTCAAGAAAAATATTTTTCTTGAATTATTTCATACTTAGTATGTAGATCCAGTTTGGTGAGTGCAAGAACTCTATTGAAATTTGTAAAGGTCAAAAGTCACATGAGGTCAATGGGTGCCGAAGTCTGAAATCCTTTTAAACATGGTAACTGCAAAATTAACGATACACTTAATCTGCGAATTCCCAAACGCTATGATTTTCTTTTGATGAACATAGTTTGGTCAAATTCAGTTCATTTTAGTCTTGTGAAGGGGCTCTATATGTCTTCAACAAAACATACATTGTCATCCAGAATATGAAATCTGCTTCAGAGAGTCGAGTCTTGCTTTAAACGTGCACTCAAACTGCTCTTATCAGTTTTCTCCCTCTGAGTTTCAAGGAGTCAACAGCTTACCTGATATGGTGAGATATAAATTGGCTCAAGGCATCAACAGCCTGTCTCAAATGGTCTCAAAATTGGCCATTTTCTCTGTGATTTATACTATAGATGACTTTTGCTTTGGCAGTGGGTTTTGAAAATATTTCACAGTGTATAAACAATGTCATGTAACTCTCATTCATTAATAACAATTATTAAATGGATTGTTGTTGATTTGCTATAGTTCAAAATTGGTAACAGAAAATGTCATTTTATAAACACATCTATTGCTCTAAATTTCACACAGGAATACTGTTCTATCTGGATATTGAATCATTTTGGAATAATATTTTTCTGTATACTGTAAAATCCTTACCAGTGAATTAATCGGTTGCTGTGCCCACAATGGAGTGCTACAGATAAGAGCTGGAAATCTCTGATCTTTTCTATAGTTCTCACTGAATTCTTGGACAAACTTACCTCGATCACTTGCTCTACATTAGTTAGATAGTTATTTGGAAGTTTGAGCACATTGTATGGCAAGGAATCATAAAGCCAACTGGTTTTCTGGCTCACTGGAAATGTTATTGAGGAAAGGGATCGGAACTAACAGGAAACAATTGAAGGTTAACTTCACTTATTCTGCCTTGATGTTAACCACAGCTGATAATGTGATTACATTCATGTGATAAAAATCTAAAGACAAATATGCTGGTTGGTTTTCATAGTGTATGGCATTTCACATAGACATGTGAATCATTGCAAATGTAAGTTATACATGTAACGTTAAAAACTGACACAGAGAATTGTATGACTAATAAGGATTCTGGAAAGTTCATTTAGAAGGCTCAAACTTAAACATGTTGGCCTATCAAATACAAATGTCACATACACAAGGCACGAAACAACGAAGAAATAAGAGTGACGTAACTTCCATGGTAGCAGATCAGCTATCAGGCCTACATCTCGCCATTACTTAAAACAAAACCCAGCTGATATTATAACAATACAATCTAACTATATAAATGACGAGAAGTTGAGACATTTGCCGATGATATAATGACATTGTCACAAAGCATATCATATGCCACTTACAAGTCATCACTCCTCCTGAGTACCCAACCCCTCCACCGACCCACCCCTCCACCGATCCAACCCCTCCACCGACCTAACCCCTCCACCCACCCACCCACCCACTCACCCACCAATATGCTAGTTAGTCAAATAGTGGTCACTCCTGTTTAACCTCCAACAGGCATCATTACTGCAACCGTACAAGTGAGTTTGTACTAACAAGACAATACCTATTCTACGGCTGAACTCTTCAATGTATGACTCTAATTTGGAGGGACAGATTATCCCCACTCCCTCCCAGTACAGGAAAGTATTTTAGCAACATTAACCATTTTCTTAGCCAGCTAAAACTGCGAGGTAATGATGACCTCTATAGGCCTCCATCAAACTATGCTAAAACCTTGGATTGCTCCTTTAAGGCTAGTATTGATGATGATGTCTGCTCCTGATTGATGGCTTAAATGTTTATGTTAATCCACTGGTTTTTTCTTCTATAAATTCTAAATAACCCAACAAAACCAAGTTTCTTTCTAACTTCACACCCTTCTATGACAATTTTAATTGGCAAATTTTTACTATATGTACATTGTAAACATGTCCATTGAGGCCATGAAATCCTTATGCTTCTCAATTGAGTTTAAATTTTAAATCATCATTTGATAGAATATATATCTTTTTTATTGTTTGTTAGATTGATTGATTGATTGATTTACTTTAAGCATGTCGCAATCTTTCTTGCTGTTGATGATATTCGACAATGTATAATTTCAAAATGAATGTATAAATTCAAATTCAATCACACACGCATGCGTGTCATGTCATTCGATTCATTCTATTTGCATGTGAATGGATAGTGTATGTTACAACACGGCAAGGATTGAGCACTGACAATTAAGACCCTTATATTTATGCTGGAAAAGAATAATAACAAACAATAAGATAAAAGGAAAGAAAAGTAGGTTGATGATTAATCGTATATGCTATGCACCACATCATATGATCGACTCAACTACTGTGTATTATCTGGTAACTTATAACGTCGTTAATGCACTCATCTATAAAACAAAAATTGGAGGAAGAGGGGGGGGGGGGCAGGAGAATTTGAGATGTTGTGATATTTGCCACGTATAGGCCCCTTGTTTGTCAGTACATATTGTTCAGATGAATCAGATTAAAGTTAAAATAATAAAGTTGATGCATGTTATTAAGCGGCATTTTATTTTTGCCGAGGTCTCCATTAATTTGTTTTCATTGAAAAAACATACACTTTGTAATGTGAACGTCAAGGTGGTTCCACAATAATGATATGCTTCCATACCGCCATTAATGGTGCTATACCGGTGTGTTGCCATAGATAGCCATTGCTGGTGCAATGCTGATGTGCTACCTTATTGTCATTACTGGTGCAGTACTGGTTAGTGTTCATATTGTCATTATTGGTGCAATACGGTACTCCTCCATACCGCAAAGGGTATAGTGCAACACGTGTACGTTTCCCTATATATATAGCCATTACTGGTGCAATGCTGATGTGCTTTCATATTGCCATTACTCACTGGTGCTATACTAATGTGTTTCCATATATAGCTATCACGGATGTACTGCTGCTGTGCTTCCTCATTGCCTTTACTATAGTACAATACTGGTTAGTGTTCATATTGTCACCATTGGTGCAGTACTGGTGAGCTCCCATATTGTTATTACTGTGCAGTATTTGATATATAATGTTATTGATTTTGTTTACGACTATGATTCAAAAGTTACGTCGATCCAAAATATTGTCCTCAAATTCCATTTAGGGCTTTTCTTCACAATTTGGATCGTAAGTGGGTTGGGATCTTGCTTTCACTCGAAGAGGTAATAATACTGCGTTCACAGTTGGGAAGGCGTGCGTGGTGGATCAACGAAAGAGTATTACGCAAGCGCAAACAGTTCACAGTGATTCTTGACAAGTCATGTAGCTATAGCTACATGACTTGTATATATAGTATAGTATAGTTATTGTACTATACGGTACGGTGGAACAGTTTGCGTTTATGCGGTGTACAGGAAATCGTAGGTCCAGTATAAACACCAGAGCGTTCACACCAACTTTCACTCTTGCTCGCCCTTACGGGGTCAGGAACCTCTCCGAAAGGGATATTAAGAATACGGGATCTGATCCTTGGTACACGAGTGTTCACACTACAAAGAGGATCAAGGTTTAGGATATATTGGGGAAAATATTATAATTTATTTTCTTATTATAAGAAAAACTGTGGATTACTTCAGGAGAAAAATGATAAAATTGTATTTAAGACCTCCAACCACCCGGTCTTAGTATGATATTATGATACAGAATTTACCATATCGTTGGCAGTGCCTGTGCCCCCAATCACGCCTTCCGAAATGTTAAATCTCTTATCTGGTCACAATTGATCTGTGATGGTTACAATGGTCATAAGTTTGTTCATGTAGCCCATGAAGAGTGACGAGAACATGACGTAGTAGACATTTTGCATTTGCTTCTTCTGTGATCGCCTAGAGGTGAGATAAATGTTATCGACCTGCTAACAGTATGATTGCGTTGATTAACGTAGGACAGTAGCGCTTAATCCGGTATATAAAGTTAATCACTCAATGATTATAGGCTTCCCTAATTGAATAATTGAGCTCCATTAAGACAAACTGGCCGTGAGAGTTCATGTTCAGTTTATGCGCAAAAAGTACTTCCTGAAATCAATCGCAAATTATACACACAAACGTCGTTTAAGTTCTGTAATTGTTACCACACCCAGGAGTTTCATCGGATTATATTTCATCGTTTTTGCTAACGGATTTGACTCAGAAATGTCAATTAATCGTTTAATTGCTGAGTGTTTCTATATATTCTAGCATATAGTCATCTGTAGGCTACTCGAACCGATCAATTGCTGAGTGTTTCTATCTTTACTAGCATATATTCATCTGTACTCGTACCGTTTAATTGCTGAGTGTTTCTATTTATTCTAGCATATAGTCATCTGTACTCGTATACCGTTTAATTGCTAAGTGTTTCTATATATTCTAGCATATATTCATCTGTACTTGTACCGTTTAATTGCTGAGTGTTTCTTTATATTCTAGCATATATTCATCTGTACTCGTACCGTTTCATTGCTGAGTGTTTCTATTTATTCTAGCATATAGTCATCTGTACTTGTACCGTTTAATTGCTGAGTGTTTCTTTATATTCTAGCATATATTCATCTGTACTCGTACCGTTTAATTGCTGAGTGTTTCTATATATTCTAGCATATAGTCATCTGTACTCGTACCGTTTAATTGCTGAGTGTTTCTATATATTCTAGCATATAGTCATCTGTACTCGTACCGTTTAATTGCTGAGTGTAGCATATAGTCATCTGTACTCGTACCGTTTAATTGCTGAGTGTTTCTATATATTCTAGCATATAGTCGTCTGAATAGGGTTGTTGTCCTCGCAAAGTTGGATAAACGCACTAAGTATGAAGTTCCCTTAACGTGTACGTTTTGAGTAATCTTTTTTACAAAGGTTTTCAGACTTTGACCTCTGTTGACCTCAAATGACCTTCACAGAAAAGAATAGGTTTCTTGCACAAAATAAGATAGACCCATGTTCCAAAATTGAAGTTAATCGACCATGAATGAGCTACTGTGTTTACAAGCATGTATCACATACACAGGCACGCACGTATCACCATAACAAAACAAAAAAATACTGCATATACAGTCACTATTTAAGAATAATTGTTATGTGATTGGAAAATGAGAATTAATCCTCGCATAGTGCTTTAAATTGCGAATTGAATCCAGTGGTGTACCATCTGCTTGTGCGTCGTGACAGATGTTGTTGGGTCATAATAACAGCTACCTGGTGTGCCACTCGTTGTATAGTTTGATAAATCGTAAATTGATATTTCAGGAGGTCAGTTGTTATATCTGTTCGAACCTCAAGTCACAGTTGACCATAATTTATTTTCCATCTAACACCGCCGATCAATGCGGCGACAGCCAATGTTAGTCTTAGCATGCGCATGCTGAAAAACCTTAAAAGAATTATCACACAATATTGATGTCTGAAACTATATGTTTTTAAGTCATTGCTTTGTTTTATGATGAATACTGCGCGTCTTAGAAGTTTGAGTAAATACTAAATATTACAAAAGTTAGATAACTAAATGAAGAACACAGCTATGTATTACCTCATCATGGTGATATCCAAGACTAAAACTAATATAAGCGCAAAATAGTAACACAATGACGTAGAAAGAAAGATCCTCATAAAGCAGTCGGAAACTAGGGATTTCTGATTGACGCCAATAAAGTGCATTATTCACATAACCTTCGACTGTTTTGATAACTTCTCTGGTTTATTCTGCAGACTCCATTTAGTGCCAAAGGTGATTGAATTTACTATTTTGCCTTTTTCAAAGTAGGATAAACTACACACAATACAACGACAAGCAAAATATACAAGTATCAGTGACTGATCATTTGGATCATGGATTTTGCTTTATCGTCACAGCTCAGTAAAACGGAAATATTAAATGACTATATAGGAAATATTAGTTAGTGAAGCTTTCAATATCATCCTGCCTATATAGCGTGTGAGTTGTAAAGTATAGTTCTCTTCCAATCCGTACACAGAATAAAGTTGACATATATGGTCTTTCACTTCTTCATTAGCCTACAAAACGGTGCGCTTCAGGTTACCACACTCATCTCGAAAGCATTGTTATATACGAACTTAATAATGCATAAGTTACCGTCGAGATAATTAACTATAACTGATACATATACAGTACTTCTATTATTTCGATGATATTAACAGCTACGTCCTTTTCCAACGTTATCTTATTGTTCAGTACGAAGATAAGAAAGTCCCTAAGCTGGATTTTAATTTTTCATTCTCGTTTGCCGAATGGCGTCAACTGATTTTCTGGATTTGTTTTGACCTTTGTAAACTCTGAGAAAGAGAACCTAGTCACGAACACGTTTTGTGTACAAGGCCTTTATATACCCATCCGACCAGACACGTTTGATACCAAACTGACATCCGTTTGCTACACGGTGATCCCGTCGCCAGTTCGATGTATGGTACCGTATATAGGCTTATAATGATGAAGCTTTAGTTCAATTTCAATTAAAGTAGAGCTGAAGTGTCCTCTTTCTACTACAAACATCACCAATGCAGATATACATGCGAAAACTAGCCTAGTTTTGCACTATAATATACAAATACCCAATAAGCATGCATTTCACACATAAAAGTATCTATATAATGTAGAAAGTTTTATAAAAAAATGGTTAAAAACACACAAAGAAGAAACGTTTGCCGTCCACTTTGGCGACGTTTTCCACTGTTTGATAAGTTCTGCCCATAATCAGTTCGAACTAACATCAACACCTGTTCTTGTTATTTTGATTTTCAAGCTTCCATCACGAGGCACCTCGAAACCCCCAACCTCTTGCATTGTTAGACTCGATCCCACATTTTCAAATTTGCATAGATGTATCAAGGTACTGTAGACTAAAAGTAATTCCCTTTTCGTAAGCAGCTCAGCGATGCAACTTCTTTTTCCTATCGAAAAGACCATACAATTTGTCACTTTCTCCTTGTCCAAAGAGCCATCTTCCTGCTTGAGGAATCTCATGGGATTGAATTCGCTCGGCTGATCCCAAAGCTTTGGATCTTTGTGCACCGAATATAAATTTCCGATGACAGTAGCACCTTTCGGAATTAAAAAGTTGTAGGAACCACCTAGCACGACGTCTTCGTTGCAGGTATGTGGAACCGTGCCTTTGATAACACTACTATGGCGCCATACCTCATACATGACTGCCTCCGTGAATGCAAGTTTCTCCCGATGCTCTAAAGAAGGGTATGACGATGATGATGCTCCGACAACCTCTCTTAACTCCTCTCTTACCTTCTCTTGCACCTCTGGGAACTCAACCATGTACATCATAATTTGAAGGAGAGCAGCACTAGCGTTCGCCACTCCTTCGAAAAGTTCTGCAATGACTCCAAATACTGTTTTCCGGGGCACGCGGGTCCGATCTGGATGTTCCTTCTCCATCTCATCTTGGAAAGTGGCGACACAGTCCATGATGGTTTCTTTTGATCCGCATTGATAACTGACTGTATGCGCTTTGTAGATGTCTTCGAAAAACTGAGCACCGACCGACAGAATCTCTCGCATTCGACTCTGTTTTGACTTTGTTAAGAAACCTAGAAAAGGCAGGAAGTCATTAACAAACCCACTTCTCATCATGGCTAACATCTCGACAGAAGCATTGCTATAAGCTTCTAGCTTCTTGTCAAAATCATCAATATCATCGCACACATCTCCGAGAATGAAGTCGGCCTTCAAGTGTCCAATTAACCCTTGACATGACGCAACCGGATCGATAAGGAAACCTTCTTCCTGGTCTGTACTGATCCACGTACTTATCAGTTTGGAAACGTTTGATCTAATCGATTTTTCAAAGCGATTATCACCAGCCTCGAACATATAGTATTTCATAGCCCGTCCAACTAACATGTGCTGTACGTACCACACGTCTGTGTTTGCGTTTCGCACGGTCACACCGGCATTTTCATCTCCTCGGACCTCGTTGTAAAGTTTAAAACTTGTAAAATTATCATCTCGAAAAGAAAACACTTCTCCTTGCTTATCAAATGCTTGTCTCAAAGCTTCGGCACTATTTAAAATCACTGTTTTCGTTGTTCCGAGTTGAAGTTGATAAACATCACCATGTATGTCTCCAAACTTTGCAAAGGTCAGGCAAGTGGGATTCTTCAGTTGATGTAAATTTCCGATGACTGGAAGACGAAAGGGACCCGGTAATACAGCCATGATATATCAGTGTTCTTTCCAATGTATTGTTTCTTACTGGAAATAAAGTTAAACTAGCCTTCTAGGTATAGTTTTGAGACTGATCTATTGGAAAGGGAGAAAGAGAAGTAATCGCGTGTGAGTTCTTACTCAGTTGATTAAAATCGGGTTCTGCGATTCCACAGTATGTGATATTGTACAGTACAGTATATAGGCCTAGTCTTACTGGTTACTCTTTGACATATTTAACGGCACGCGATTGAGTATACAAAAGAACTATTAGCTGTATAAAGCAAAATGACAAACCTTTTCACAATTACAATGCACACTGAGATTCAATACGAAATTCAGACCTGCTTAGTACTTCCAGTGACAACTCCTGAGTAGCGTGAATTTGTCCAGTTGCGAGGCTAAGCACTGAAACACTGAAACATTGAAACACTCCTCTGGAGAGAATCAGTTATAGCTCTTCAAAATGTGAGATATGGGAAGAGCGATCTAAGAAACAATGTTCAATTCTTCCACTACTCGTAGTCACTGTAGGCTACAGCTGTGGCTACTATACCATCACAACAAAACTAGTCAATCTTTCTCTTCACCAAAGCAAAGCTGTGGAGTTGCAATCGATAGTAGACTTACTCAAGCATGCAGGCGAGGACCTGTTGATCTGTCAGATTTTGAAATCAAATCTGTTTTCTCAATTCCAAGTCGAAACTTTAAGTACTCCCTGCCAATCGATGACGTGTTAAGCTATATTTGCAATATGAAAATTGTGTGAGCGAATCTTCATACGTAAAACCACAGACATAATTCTGATGATGATGCTTGAAGACAAAACTTGAGCAACAAATCATGACAAGACTATAATCGTAAAAAACTGGTATCTGGCAATGACGTAAATGGACGGTTATAACAACAGTTCATGACACAGCCCAAAACAATTTTGACCTTAAAAAAAGTAATCATTCTTTGTTTTAAGGAAGCTATGCCACAAAAGATCATCACCAAGGAAACATGCTAAAACAATCAAGCCAGTATATGACGTTAACATAACAAACAGGGATTTTAAAGGGGTGTGTTGACTCGGGCAGGTCAGTTCACGAAAGGTTGGCATGATGGTTCAAAAATCAATTCGCAACCTCGTCGCGTTGACTTTGATGAAAAAAACAAACGTCCGGATTGTGGAAAAGAAATACCAGAAGTAAAGATCATCATATGTAAACAAACTCATCAACTAGATGAAGCGTTGTCGGTCATATTATAACGATAACAGACTTATTGGGGTCCATTCCAAACTACATAAAACAGGGAGTTGTTATGGAATGGTATAACAACTCCCTGCATAGAGCTTACGGTGTAGCTTACAGTAATCTCATTTTACTTAAATTGCCAAATAACACCCAAATATCATGATCCTGGATATAGATGTATATGTTTTGACTGTTTCTGACTTGTATTCATTAAAATTGAAACTTATGTAAGTAGTTTGTTTGGGCACTTAATGACCCAGGTAGATATTGCCGTTTTTGGATTCGATGATCAACTACACACCTATAGTATTGATTGGAAAAAAA